>PVJA010002310.1:0-108825 GCA_004027025.1 Myocastor coypus
AGAAATTTAGAGAAGACATAACCCCAATACTCCTCAAACTCTTCAATGAGATTGAAAAAGAAGCAATCCTTCCAAAATCATTCCTAGAGGCAAGTATCACACTGATACCAAAACCAGAAAGAGATGTAACTAAAAAAGAAAACTACAGGCCAATCTCTCTCATGAATATTGACGCAAAAATTCTCAATAAAATCCTAGTTTCCTCTTTCACTGCACTGTGTTCAGATAATTTACATGGTACAATTTGTGTTCTCTTGCATATACTTAAACATGACCTATGAAGTAGCATGTAGTCTATTTTGAAAAATGTACCATGTGCAGCTAAAAAAAATGTGTATTCTGAAGTGCTTGGGTGGAACACTCTGTGTTTATCTACTAAATCCATTTGTTTCAAGATTGGTTCAGTTCTGCTACTCTTTGCTAATTTTTTGTCTACTTGACCTATCTTTTTACCATAAAGGTGTTTTAAGGTTTCCTTTTAAGATTGTAGTATTGGATGACAGATTTTTTCATGGCTATAAGTTATCTTATATAACTTGCTGCTCCTGTGTTGGATGCATACATATTTATGAGTGTTACCTCTTCATCTTGAGTTTTTCCACTAAGCAGTATGTAGTATCCTTTATTTCATTTGATCAGTCTTGGTTTGAAGTTTAGACTGTCTGCAAATAGGATTACTACCTCTGCTTTTTTTTTTTTTTTTTTTTTTTCTTTTAAGGTACTGGAGCATGTAGTATTGTTTTCCATCCTTTCACTTTTAGCCTATGAGTTTCTTTATGAGTTAAGTGCATTTCTTGTATATAGCATATTGTTGAATTTTGCTTCATTATCTACTCTGCCAGTCTACTTCTTTAACTGGAGATTTGAGTGCATTTACATTGATGGTTATCATTTAAATGTATTGATCTATGATTGACATGTCTTTTACTTACTACTGTTTACTCCTTTTTCTCCTTTTTAATTGGTTGTCCTATTTGGTGGGTTCTTTCTGGTCGCATTTGTAGAGATCCGGTCATTTGGTCTACCTCTAAAATATTTTTTAGTAGTCTGTGTAGGGTTGGCTTTGACATCATGAAATTCTTTTTTTTTTTTTTTTATTACGATATTGTCTCTTTAATACTGCGTGGCTTTTCCCAAAGTATAAACAGTAGATAATATTAGAAAAGATACGCATAGTAAAAATAAACTAACTGAAGACATATAAACTGTAAATACGTCAAGTCTCAACAGAACCTGACCACAAACACCATCACAGTAAGCACCACCTTTAGGATTGTCTGTCTCAGGCAAGACCAGTTGTGTCTCCTCTGGGCACTCCATACTCGGTGTGGATGGGCCCAGAACTGACTTCAGAGGTACAATGTTTGGATTCATTAAAAAGCTTCCACATCACACACTCTGTGAACATACATCTACCTTGTTGGTCACCTTAGCTCCCATTCATGGGGATGGGGAGCAACATTCTGCATTTGATGTTGAAGCCAATTATGTCAGCCCTCCACTTTGATGGGGCATTTCTGATTTGCATGTAAAGTGCTGGTTTCATTTACCACTAGTTAACTTTAGCCTGCTTGCAAGCAGTAAGGCTGACATCCTTCACTGCCAGGGCCCCGCCACCAGCCAGTGGGTCCCCAGTTGTAGTGCTACGCCACTGTTTGCAAAGCAGGATGCGGTCTTCCAAAGAACCCACGTGCTGGCTGGGCTCAAAAGTCCTTTCCCTGGGTAACACTGCTAGGATCATTAATGAACAGGATTGATTTTTTAGGTAGCTACACAGTTTTGCTTGGGCCATTAATAAACACCCAAGGCAGGGTGTAGCTAGTTGATTAGCTGATTTTTTTTAATGGCAAAGAGGAAAAAAATATCAGCAAAAGTTAAGAGCACTTTTCCAGTTCATTTAAAAGTCAGCATCCAAGGTAAAAGAATTCTCCGTGGGGCTGGACATAACTCCCATCCTCTGATACTTGCCTACTCTCTTCTCAAAGAAGTTTGTCTTCCCTTCCAGAGAAATATTCTCCATGAAGTCGAATGGATTTTCCACTTGGAAAACCTTGCTAAAGCCTAGTTCCAGCATGAGCCTGTCAGCCACAAACTCGATGTACTGTTCCATCAAATTACAACTCATCCGGATGAGCTTCATCGGCAAGGCCTCTGTGAGGAATTCCTGCTCAATCCTGACGGCATTGATGACAATCTCCTTCACTGTCTGCTCCAACAGCTTGTGCACCAGGTGCTTGAAAATCAGGCAGGCAAAGTCACAATGCAAGCCCTCCTCTCTGCTAATGAGTTCATTGGAAAAGGTGAGGCCAGGCATGAGTCCCCGTTTTTTGAGCCAGGAGATCTATGCAAAAGAACCAGAAAAGAAGATGCCTTCCACAGCAGCAAAGGCTACCACGCATTCTCCATAGGTTGCCTTTTTGTCCCCTATCCAGTGCAACGCCCAGTCCGCCTTCTTCTTTACACAAGGCATGGTCTTAATGGCATTGAAGAGAAACTCCCTTTCTTTGGAATCTTTAATACAAGTGTCGATAAGCAGACTGTACATTTCCGATTGTATGTTTTCCATGGCAATCTGGAAGCCATAGAAACAGCAGGCTTCTGTAATTTGAACTTCTTGGCTAAATCACTCTACCAAATTCGCATTGACTATGCCATCCCTGGCAGCAAAAAAAAGCCAGAACATGCGATATAAAGTGTCTCCCCAGGCTTCAGGGCTTCCCAGTGCTGAATGTCTTTGGAAAGATCCACCTCCTCCACCATCAAAAAGGAAGCCTTGGCTTTCTTATACATCTGCCATATGTCGTGGTACTCGAAAGGGAAGACGACAAAGTGCCGAGGGTTCTCTCTCAGTGTCTCCACTCTGGGCACAAGGCTCTTACTCTTTGGCTCCGCAGGCTCCAGGAAGATCTTCCGCGCAGTCTTGCTGGCCAGAACGCGGGTCCCGCTGAGGGACGGAGGCGTGTCTTCCTTGTCGACCAGTCTGAGTCCCCTCAGCGGCGACAGCTGTGACTGCCGCTGGTTGGGTAGGGTGACGAGCGGAGTGCGGACGGAAAGCATGGTAGTTAGCTGCTGCGAAGGAGAAACACCGTAAAGCCTAGCCGTTCTCATGAAATTCTTTAGTTGCTACTTGTCATGGAAGTATTTCACTTCTCCCTCATACTTGAAAGAGAGTTTTGCTGGGTATAATAGTCTGGGCTGAAATTTGTTTTCATGGAGGACTTGAAGCATTCTGCTCCATGCTCTTCTTGACTTCATTGTTTGTGAAGAGAAATCTGCCGTAATCCTGATGAGTTTTCCTTTAAATGTGATCTGTTTCTTTTCGCTAGCAGCTTTTAGTATACTATTCTTCTGTTGGATTTCTGAAATCTTGACTATTATATGTCTGGATTTGTTTTTAGTTGGGTTGATGTTGTTTGGATTTCTGTATGCTTCAGTTACCTGAATGTCTGATTTTTTTTCTCATATTTGGGAAGTCTTCTGCTATCACTTCTGCCCATATTCTTTTCATATCATTTGTATTGACCCCTTTCTTGTTGATTCTTATTAATCTCACATTGTTCCTTTTTGCATCATCTTGCAGATGTTGAATTACTCTTTCCTGCATCCTGGTTGCTTTTATGAGATACTTTCTGTCTTGGTTACTTTGTACTCATTGCTGGGACAAATACTCGACACTCAAAATGAAGGAAGGAAAGGTTTATTAGATCACAGTTACTGGAGGTTTCAGTCCATATTCAGCTATCCCAAGGCTTAGTGGAACAGGGCAGAGAGCATCCAGTTCATGGCAGCAGAACAGCAACAAAATGGTGACAGAAGCAATGGAACAACCAAGGGGACAGGGAGCAACTGCCCAATCTATCTCTCTGTCACTCTTTATATTACATTCAGGCTCTCTGCCTTACGATATCTGCCCTAGGCCACACCCATAGTCTCAGCTGTACTCAGACCAATAATCTCATCAGTACTAAAACACAATCCCAGGGATTATGGGATTGTGAATCCCATGATCATGAATCAAGTTTAAATATATAGAAGCCACGCCCCGTGATTGCATGAGGCTTTGGGGGGACAACTAGACATAAACCATAACACTAGCTGTGACTGTGTCTTCAAGATCTGAAATTCTATCTTTAATTTTATTGACACGGTGTTGCCAGCTTGTGATTGACATTTTCTTTTCCTGTATATATCTTTGAAACTGTTTTGTGCGATCTATTTCTTTACAACATTGCTCATTCACAGATTCCATCATCTTTCTAACGTCCTCTGATTTTTTATCAGTGTCTTCTTTAGAGGCATTTATTCTTTCATTATAGTTATGCTTTCTTTTTCTACTTCAGAGATTGTTTCTGCTCTCATTTCCTCTCTTCCTTTCTGTAGTTGTTCTTTTACTTCAGAAGCTATTAATTGAGAGATGACTTTTTTTACTTCTGAGATTATGTCTGATCTGATTCGTTCTATACTTTTCCACAGCTGCTTTTTTACTTCAGGCTCTAGTAACTCAAAGATTTATTTTTTTAACTTCAGAAGTTATCTCCAGTCTGAGTTCCTCTATATGTTTCTGCATTTGTTTGTTTACTTCAGATGCTACTAATTCAGATATTTTGGCTGCATGATTCCCATTTTCTTCTATGGTAGTGTCTCCTGTATTTGTTTCAGGTGGGCTCAGGACCTGAGCTTGCATTTTGCTCCTTGCTGTATCATTCTGTATAGCAGGGACCTTTGGTGCAGAACTACATGCCCACTGGTTGGTCGGTCAGGAGGGGCTACTCAGGTCATATAGGGCCTGGCTACTGGGCTGGCCACGCTTCCAGCAGGCTGGGGGAGGAGGTCTCCATTCTTTTTATTCTTTATTATATGAATTTGAGTTTTTTCTTTCATTTCTTTGATTAGGTTGGACAGGGATTTATTAATTTTATTTGTTCTTTACAATAACCAACTCTTTCATTTATGTATTCTCTGTATTGTTTACTTCATCCTGAATGCATTAATTTCTTCTCTAAACTTTATAATTTCATGCCTTCTTTGAGCTTTGGGCTTGACTTCTTCTTTTCCCAGGAGCTTGAGGTACAGCATAAGATAACTTACTTGGCCTTGAGAGCTATTTTCTTAATTGTGAATTTACCACTACAATTTTTCTCTTAAGACAGATTTTATTGCATCCCATAGGTTTAGGTAAGTTGTATCTGTATTTTCATTTGACTATAAATTTTTAATTTAATCTGTGACCCACTGGTTGTTTAGGAGGTTGTTGTTTGATTTAAATGTGTTTATGATGTTTTTGTAGTTTCTTTTTTCAATGATTTTGTTTTATTGCATTGCGCTCAGATAGTGTGCCTGGTATAATTTCAGTTCCTTTGCATTGATTTGAGCGTGCTCTTTGTTATAGCATTTCATCCATTCAGGAGAATGACCCATGTGCAGCTAAGAAGCTTGTGTATTGTGTTGTTCCTGGATGAAACACTCTGCAAAGGTCTACCAAGTCAATTTCTTCACAAGTTTGGTTTAGTTCTGCTATTTCTTTGCTGATATTTTGCCTAGTTGATCTATCTCTTTACGACAGTATTGTGCTAACGTTCCCAATTACTATTGTATTATTGCTCTTATGATTTTCATGTCTGTTAAAATTTGTCTTACATAGGAAGGTGCGTCTACATTGAGTGCATACATATTTATAATTGTTTTTCTCTTTCAGATTTGTCTTAACAAGTATGTAGTGACATTCTGTATCTCTTTACATGATTTTTGGTTTGAAGTTGATATTGCCATTAACCAGGATAGCTATCTTTGTTGCTTCCTGATTTCCTGTGGAATGGAGGATTGTTTTTCATCCTTTGTTTTTTAGTCTGTGAATTTCCTTTTGAGTTAGATATTTTTCTTGTATGCAATATATTGTTGGTTTTTGTTTCTTTCTTTAAATTTTATTTATTTATTTTTTTCTTGTTTCAGAACCTTTGTTTGTTTATTCACTCATTTTTATGGCAGGTTCAGCCCACCCTGAGGACAGGGCTGGCGCAGCATATGGTGCCGGGGATCAAACTGCAGTCCCTGAAGCCGCCCAAGCTTTCCCAAACAGGCGCTTTAGACCACTGAGCCATCCCGCTGGGGCCCTTAATCCACTCTGGTAGTCAATTTCTCTTAATGGGTGAACTGAGGCCATTTACATTGATGGTTATGGATGATATGTGTTGGCTTATCTTTGTAATGTTATTTTCCTGCTATGGGTTGTCTATTTTTTCTCTCTTTTTGGTTGCTTGCTGTCTTTGTTGGTTCCTTTGTATTGTTCTTGAAGCTGTGATTCTTTCTGGCTCTTTGGGGAATATCTGTCAGTATTCTTTGTAGGGCTAGTTTGCTGGTCATAAATTTCTTCCATTGTTCTTTGTCATGGGAGGTTCTTATTTTGCCACTGAATTTGATAGATACTTTTACAAGGTACATGAATCTGGTTTTGAAGTTGTTTGCTTTCAGGATCTGAAATACTTCATTCCAAGTTCTTGTTGCTTTGATGGTTTGTGTTGATAAATGTGCCATGATACTGATGGGGTTTCCATTGTAGTTTATCTAATTTTTTTGTCTCTAACATGTTTATGTATTATATTCTTTAACTGAATTTCTGAGATTTTGATTATCATGTCTCTAGGCATAGATTTATTGTGATTATGGCTATGTGGAATTCTATGTGCTTTATCTGTATGTAAGTTTCTTTTCTCATGTTTGAGAAATTTTCTGCTAGTACTTGTGGAAATATTCTTTTTATGTTATTTATGCTGTCTCCTGCTGTTTTGTTGACACCTATTATTTTGATTCAATTTTTCTCTGCATTTTCTTGTAGCTGCTGACTTGTTATTTTTTGGTTCCTTGTTAGTTTTAAGAGATCTTTTATTTCTCATTTTTTAAAATTTTTTTAAAAATTTTATTTATTTTTTTCTTGTTTCAGAACCTGTTTGTTTATTTACTCATTTTTTATGGCCGGCTCAGCCCACCCTGAGGGCAGGGCTAGTGCAGCATGTGGTGCCGGGGATCGAACCACGGTCCCTGAAGCCACCCAAGCTTTCCCAAGCAGGCGCTTTAGACCACTGAGCCATCCCGCCGGGCCTTATTTCTCATTGATTAGCTAAAAAACTGTCTTCAATGTCTGGAAGTCTATCTTTAGTTTCATTCAAGCATTTTGCCAGTTTTCAGTGGGCTTCTTAATTTCCTGAATATCTGTTTGAATCTGTTTCATGCATTGTAATTTTTTCCTGTATCTTTCAATCAATGCTTCCATGATCTTTATATTCTCCTCTATTTTTTTTTTTTTTTTATCTATGATTTCTTCAGCTATTCTGGGCAGGGCTTTCACAAAAATTAAAAACATAAATAAATATAATTTAACTTCATTAGTATGGGTTAGATGTACTCTATAGGTTATGAAGTAAATTTTCTCTGTCTCTCAGTTCTATATATTTCTTATTTTTGAATGATAATTCTTTTTAAAGGATAAATTCCAGGTTTCTATAGATAAAACGATACTCCTAGAGACCATACTAATAAGTGAAATAAATCTGACTTGAATGCGTAAACTTTATATTGTCTCACTATTGTAAGAAACTGAAAGAGTAAATAAGATCTAAAAGATACAATAAATACTGTGAAAATAAAGGAATTGCTGAAAGAGAAAGAAGAACTGAGATGAAGAAAAGGAAAAAACAAGCAAAAGAAAAGGAAAAAGAAATATATTTCATTATTATATATGATATATATTAGCTAAAATGAATATACTACTAATTTCTGTTAGTTCATTAAAAAGGATGGTTTGTGGCGGCTCAGGAGATAGCTCTGTGCAAGTGCAAGGTTATGAGTACAAACCCCAGTCCTGAAGAAAAAAAAAAAAAAAAGAATGGTTTGTGCTTATATTGCTTGATTAATCTTTTATGCCTACACCTCATTATCTGACAAACTACTTCAAAGACAACAATATGCATTACATTAAAAGTTGTTAATTTTTTGTTATTTTCTTAGTTACTTGTTACTCGTTGCTAGGAAAAATATTTGACACTCAAATTGAAGGAAGGAAATGTTTATTTAGCTCACAGTTTGTGGAGGTTTCAGTTCATACTTCGCTGGCTCCAAAGCAAATGACAGCAGTTCTTCTTATTTGTGGTTTCCTATATTTATTAGGAATATATATATATATATATATATATATATATATATATATATATATATAAACACACACACACACACACACACACACACATGCACAAAGTATTTGTCAAGGGGAGTCAAATCCCCTCAGGATTTACCTTGAAACCATGTACAGCATTTTGTAGAACTTTTTGTCAGTGTCAGCCACCTGGATGAGTCACAGCCATTGCTTGACCATTTTGCTCTCTCTCTAAGCCTGAGAGAATGTTTTCTCTTTAGGTAACCCTCCTTAGGTACACTATTATATTACTGACCCCTTTCCTCTCTGGCCCCATAAACTCCTTGAACAGAAAATTTGGGACACCACTGAGTTACAGGATATTACAATACAGGTTCTCCTGTGTCCTGAGTTCTTGCTGATCTTGAAAGGATAGGACCAAAATATTGGCTATCCTTGTGGTCCTTCTTTTTCTCTAATTTTTTGGTTTGCCTACGTACGTTGTTAACCTTCCAGGAGGGAAACTTAGTGATACTATTACTCTATAATATAGGTACTTGAGCTTAACATCACTCTTTCTAAATATCAAATGCTTTAGATTTAACATGGAATCTGTATTTTCCATCAACCATCAATATTCTAATGAATCCCAATAAAATGTGACAAATGCAAAACAAGACAAAACAAAAAAGTTACACATTTTTACATAGGCATTGAAAGTCTAACCATATACAAAACTGCAGCAAGTTAATCTTGTGACATTTTTCCTTGTCTCCCATCACCTGAAGAATGCTTGAAAAAGATGTGGTATTTTTATACAATGGAATATTTCTCATCTATAAAGAAATAAACCAGACCTACTGTGTAAATATCATATAGTCTCCCTAGTGTAAGAACTCAAAAGAAGAAATAGAAAAGGAAAGCCATAACACAAGTAAATGGAAATCAAGTACTTAAGAATTAAACAACAAAGAGACAACAAACAGAAAAGTTAGGAACTGTGACAGGGGCAAAACCATGCACTTATATATCTCCAAAAGGTTTTTTACACTTGAGTATAGCAATGTATAATACTAAAAACATGCTTGCAACGCCTGTCATTCTAGACTTTTAGATGTGTGTGTATCTTCTAATGTCATTTCAGTTATTGCTAAACTCTCCCTCAAGTAAATGTTTGGTATTTAAAAAATGGGGGGAAGGGTAATAAAACAATAGCCATTCTTGGTGGCACAAAGCAGTGAATAGCAGAGGTGGAGCAACAGCTGTGACATCTATCAAGCCTCTGTCTTTCTTCTATGCCAGTGCTCCACTGGAAGATTGGAGCTCCTCTAAAGTGGTGTGGCTGGGAAGGTCAAGCTCTTCCAAAGACCAGGACTTCTCCAAGGAAGTGGGGTGGGACAGGCAAAGTCTTTCTCAACTTCTTTTCATACACTTTTTGTGCCGACTCACTCTAGGGTGGCCCATCTAGCCCTAGGATGGAACCAATCATACCCCATGGTGGGACCAATTCCATTCCAGGGCAGGCCCTCTACATCCTGCCAGATAGGGCCCCCATACCCTGGAACAAACAGAGCGGAACCAACCAACCTTCCTCAAGTTGACACAATGTATCAACTACCACAGTTATCTTGTTTTGAAACACTGTCATTGATTTTATTGTTTTGTCGCTTAAAGTAAAAACAGAATAGTTCTAGAACAGAATTCTAAGATATTTAGGAACAAATTTATTTGTTTTTAAAAATTAAAAGATAAAACAGCCACTTTTAGTGCCATGCATGATAAGTATAGTTAAAGAATAATTTAATTAGGAAATTTGCTTTTAGCTTAAAAGTATTATCCTTTCACTTAATTCAACAATGCTGAGAATTTTGTGAATAAATTCATTTGCTCCTAATACATTTTAATGTACTGAAACCACAAAACATCTTAACCTTTGCAAAGCGTGGCACAGAATAGTGAGTCCTTGATTTGAGTTCCAGAGAATTGGATGGAGGTCAATTTCTGCCATATGTGGACCTCATCAATTTCCTTCAGTTCCTTCCATCTTAGCGTGTTGTTTTGCATAAGGAGATACTTTCCCTGAGGAACTTTGAGAGATGTGCTGATTTTCTTATAACTACCTGGCTGGGCTTTATGAGACCTAGCAGTGTATGATTACAACCTTGAATACTAAACACAACTGTATTCCTTTTTGTGACATTATTTTTAAAGTGGTGCATATATTTTAGTTTTCCTGAAAAAGAATGCTTTTTATTAAAATAAACTGAGAAAGCTTTTTTTCTCTTCACAACTAAAAAATATCAACAAATTTCCTTTTTCCCCAACTCTTCTTTATTTAGCTTCCATTTGCAGTAGGTTTCTTCCCTTGGAGTCTCTAGAGTTTTGCTACAATTCCTGGCTTAGAATAAACAGGAGTGGCTGTAATGTGACTTGATACTGTGGGGAGTGGTAAAAGCTGCGACTTGATCATGCATGTGGGAATGAGGTAAGGCTTGTATGAAAGCAAAGAATACCCCAGGCAACTCCATAAACAAGCTGCTCTGGTCAAGAAATAAAAACAATGTGTCCCCATAATTCAAGAACAAGTTGTTAGACAAAGTCCAGTCAAGAAATGAGAATATATCCCCACAATTCAAGAACAAGTTGCTAGACAAAATATTGTCACATGGCACCAATCTACCAGACATATAAATAAATATACTGTAGTATTTAAGCAGTTCCTTTTCTTCCCATCCAGAGAGAGGGCTCCACCTGCCCTCAGCTTTTTGCATATTGTTTTTTATGCCTAATTCTCTGTGTTTTCACTGTCCTTCTCCTGAGGAACTTTGACAACTGTGCTGGACATGGTAAAGCACTACCAGGAATACATTAGGCTTATTTTTTTTCTTATGAGTTTCACAGACATAAACAATGGTATAGTAAAATGGACTTAAAGGTAACAATTTTTTCTGCTATTTAAAAGTCAGTTTATGTCTGTCAGCCTGGTCTACCTGTGGTGTGTCATCCTGTGTATTGCCTGTAGCATGGGAGATTATGGCAGTTAGGGTGTGGTTTCAAATGGATTGGTTTTAGGATCTGCCCAAAATACTTACTGGTAGAGCCCACTTCAGAATGTGTCTGAGTGGATCATGGTGGCATGGTCTTGAGGTCTATTTCTGGTCTGTCACCACTCCTCCCCTTCTTTTATTCTTGGCACTCACAAATGAAACAGCTTGTTTTTACCACATTCCTGTGCAATGTTTTTGCCTTGGATCCTGGCAAACATGATCCCATGAATAAAAGTATACCTCTCTACCCACCAGTTGGAGTAGTATGTATCTCCTGGTTATGGCACAGGTGTCTCTGGATATGGCTAAATGTATCAGCAGGAAAGGAGTAGGACAGAGAGAGAGAGAAAGAGAGAGAGAGATGAATATGGTGACATTTGGTTGACCACACTATCCCAAGTGAATAAATTTATTTGTAAGTGCATACATGTGTTTTTGTAGAAAACTAACCTGACAAGGTCTTGCAAAAAGAAGGAGGGAATCATATTTTATGTAATCTTCATTTTGGTATATCTTGGGAAAGATATCAGTACAGGGCTAATGAGAAATGGAGATGAACTGGGGATATATGTTGAATTGTTTTGCATTCTAAGGTTCCATTTGTGGAGATTCTACTTGCTCCAGTAACTCTGAGAGAAAGTCATAGAAAGTACCCATAACAGGCTCAGGTTCCCAGCATAGCCTCAGCCAGGATTTGAAAGGACAGTAAGTACTAATTCAGCTGATTTCTGGAAAAGGAGTGTTTTATTTGGATAGTAATAACTGAAATTCCAACTCAGACCACCTAGCTACACAATCATGTGTATGTCTGAGAAAACAAATAGCCAAGAGATGAATTGAATACCAGAGAAGGAGAGCTGTGTAGTGTTTGATTTTTAGAAATTAATTTCACAAAGGTGTTCTATTTTCCCCCAAGGAAACATGTGAACTGAGTTTGCTGTTTAATTTGGAAAATAGTATGGTTACAAATACTATGGAGAAGTGCTGAAAGAAGTAACCTCTCAAATCATTGTGGTTGTCTTTTGTTGCATGGTGAGAGTTACTAATCATTCCTGCCTCTGAGGAATTTTTAACATAATCCCACTTTCCACTCAAATTCTACATGAAATTGCCACACTGGGATGAAAAATCAAGTTTACTTCCAGTAAACTTCCAGTAAAGAGAGATTCCAAGGAATCCTGGTTACCATAAGATTCTGAATAGAGTATGTGAGCTTTATAGCCTGTCTTTATTAATTCACATTATATGAGAATAATGAAAAACTTTTTCTTTAATTGAGTCAGTTTAACTAAATTCAGGAGAAAAATAACCAAATTATATTGCTTCTTTTATCTTTCTTTTTTTCTTTTTCTTTCTTAAAATGACAACAAGGGCTGGGGAGATAGCTTGGCAGTCTTAGCACTTGCTTGGCAAATGCAAGGCACAGTTTGATCCCTGGTACAGAATAGCATTCTGGCCCTGAACACTGAGCACACTATACTTGTCACCAAAGATGGTCATGGTGGCACATGCTTATAATTACAGCACTGAGAAGGCTGAGACAGGAGTATCACTACAAGTCCGAGAAGTGCAGCAAGACTCTGTACCAAAAATTTAAAAAATAAAACATTATGAAATGACATGAAGGCAATTCTTCTCTAAGGACAAAGTCAGTCAATTCTGATTCACATATTTTTTTTCTGACACACATATATAGATAATGCTTATTTTACTTTGTTTTCTTCTTTTCTATGTATTTAGTACAGGGTTTCACTACATAGATCGGCCTTGTAGTGATCCTCCCATTTTCAGCCTCCCAAGTGTTGGGATTACAGGGGCACACCACCATGCCCAGTCTTTATTTTCTTCCTTTTAATTTTGTAAAGCTTTTTTTCCAATTTTTAAGGAATTTTATGTTTATTAATCTTAGCAACTAATTCAAAGTCGATGTTATGGAATACAACAACTGCCAAATTCTTATTACTTTGATCAATGAAATTTTGCATTATTTCTAATGGTTTTCTTCTACCATTTTAAATTCTTCAAATAAATAAAATAAAAACATAATTTTCAAAAAGAATTAATTGAGGCAAGACACCTAAAAATAGAGACAGAAAGATAAATGTATGGCAAAAACAATTGAGAAGCCCCTGCTATCTAGTTATATCCTTTCAGTAAATATAATTACACTGAACTTCAAAATGAGCAGAGCCAGGGGCCAGCAAGATAGCTCTGCAGTCTAAAGCACCTGCTTAGGCAAGCTTAGGCAACCACAGGGACTGCGATTTGATCCCCGGCACCACTTGCTTTGCCAGCCCCACCTCCAGGGCAGGCTTAGCCAGCCATAGTATAAATAAATAAAAGTTTTTTAAAAATTAGCAGAGCCAACACTTATACCTAAGTGTTCTGCAGGGGGCATTCAAGGGTCCTTCCAGCCTGCTCCCCCAATGATATAATTTTTTTAAAACCTGCTACAAATCACATAATATACAGTATAAAATGGGAGTTATTAAAAATAGTTTATTGGTTCTGTTATATTTGGTACAGGTTCTCACTATGCACCTCAAACTCATAGTGATCCTCTCATTTTTAGCCTTCCTAATACTGGAATTACACCAGCACAGTTGGTTTTAAAAATCCTAACCTAGTATTATTACAAGTCTATCATATTCTGTTAATTTTTTTGAAAGCATACTGTGCAAGTATTTATTTTATTTATTCTTATTTGAAAGCCCTTATTTTTAGACTGCAGCAATATAGTTTATTACCTACTATATATGTTCCCCAAAGGCTTCCACAGATTGCACCAAGTTTACATTATTCTCATGATTATATTGTTTTGGAATTGCTCTCAGTGTGTCTGCAGATTCATTATCATCCCACCTGACCAACACCTTGTGTCTTTCAGTAATTCTAATGTCAATAGCACAGCTTGTGTCACTACATGTAGGTTCTTCCAAGTGTTTGCATTAGGCATGATAGACATTGACAGTTTTGCATTCCAAATATATGTTCAATCTCATGAATTATAGTTTTATAGGTTTGCAGCAATAAAATCTAGTGATTTCCAGAATATAATAATTATCAAAAATGAAATCATGGGCTGACCAGATAGCTCAACAGACTAAAGCATCTGCTTAGGCAGAGCACAGCTGCTGGGGTTGGATCCTGGGATGTGCCATGTTGGGCCTGCCCCTGAGACACACTGAGACGATGATTGAGACTGGGTGTGGTGGCATGTACCTGTGATACCAGCTCTTAGGAGGCTAAAAACAGGAGAATCACTATGATCTATGGGGTGAGATCCTGTAGACTCTGTACTAAATACAAAGAAAGAAAGAAAGAAAGAGAGAGAGAGAGAGAGAGAGAGAGAGAGAGAGAGAGAGAGAGAGAAAGAAAGTAAGGAAGGAAGGAAGGAAGGAAGGAAGAAAAGTTGCTAGAATATTTTTGTGGAGTTTCTTCACTTTGTTTTTATAGTATGAGGTACAGGAATACTTGCCCTATTTGACCAGATGTCAGGCAGCTATATATGATGACAAAATCCCAGGAATCTCTTGGGTAAAGATCAATCACTGTTATTCCTAAAGCGTAGAAGATATTTTCAGGTTTTTTGTTTTTTATTTTCAATTTTCTTTACTTCTTAAAGAGAATAAAAATAGTAAAAAAAATAAATAAACAAAAAAGAAAAAGAAAAAAATTACAAATAACAAAATTTCACTAAACAAAATATGAATTTGGCATTATTTGTTGTATTTGCACAATATTGTCTGAAATTAGCTGTTCAGGTTACCAGATATATGCATGAAAATTGGAAAAAGAAGGAAAAAATTAAGAAATTAAGAGAAAAAGTAAAAAGAGAAAATGGAAAAAATATTAAATGTTCTATTCCATAGTCCAGCAGAAATCCACAGCACAATTATCCAAACCATCCTCCTCACAAATATAGATATATCTCTTCCCTCACTCTCTCTTCTTCTTCTCATCTCAGTAATTTCTTCCTTTTGAACAAATCCACTCCTTTTCATAGTATCTATTGTACCCTTCACATTTTATGTACTCTTCAGGCTTTTACTTTAAGCAGACATTATAGTGTATGCACATGTAAATTTGATGTATTTCACTTAAGAATGTGGTCTCAGTTGCATTGATTTACCAATGAAAGCCTCAGATTTATCCTTTTTATAGCAAAAAATGGTGAATTGTGTAAAAATACCATATCTTCTTTATTCATTCTTTAGTTGATGCACATTTGGCTTGCTTCTAAGATTTAGGTATGACAAACTGTGCTGGTGTAAAAATGGGTGCACATATGTCATAGTAGCATGATGTTTTGATGTGTTCAGTTTTTTTGGAAACATCCCCAGGAGATGATTTGCTGGATCGAGTGGGCAGCCCAGCATAGTGTTTGTACCAGTCTGCACTGCCATCAACAGAGAACAGCATATTACTACTGCTGTTCTCCACAACCTCTCTAGAACATTGTTGTTCTTGTGGTCTTGATGATAGTTATTCTTTCCGGGATGAGGTAGAATCTCACTGTTGTTTTAATTTGCATTTCTGAAATGATCTATGATGTCGAACAATATTTCGCATATTTATTTGGCTGTTATATTTCTATATTTGGGAGGTGTACACTCATCTCAGATGCCCATTTTTAAAATGGATTGGGTCTTTGAATTTTGGAGGCCTGACTTTTTTTATTCTCTAGATTTTCTAGAAAGAAGACATTTCTCAGAGGAGCAGTTGGCTATAATTTTTTCCTACTTTGTATGGTTTCTTTTCTTTTCACTATGATGATGACTTCTTTTTCTTCCCCTTTGTAATAATACTTAATTTATTTATGTCTCCTTTTAATTGTTCACTTTTTCTCTTTATTATTTAGACATTTATTTCTTTTTATTCTTCCAATTTTGCATGCAAATATCAGGTAATACACATAGCTGTTTGGAGAACAGCATTGTGCATTACAACAAGTACTGTGAAATACAAATTTTGTTAAGCAAAATTCTGAATTCTTTATAAGTTTTCTGTTTTTTAATTTGTATTATTTTATTAATTTTAATGAGACAGAAATAGCAATGAAACAGTGTCAAAACAGGTTAGTAGGATAGGTACAATAATTCATACATTACATATTGCTGTCATCATAGTAGTTATTCAGAGTACAATATGCAGACATGGTATCTTGTCTAAACAATATTACTACAAGTCTTTCTTTTCATTGAACTAAGAGAATGTAGCTGTATATCCATCCTAAATATTTTTCACTAAAAAATCATCCTTCATTTATACCTCCCTTTTTTGTTTTGTTTTGTCAGAAATGAGTGTTCCATTGCAATTCAAATATTATAGGTGCATGAGTTCAGAAAAATAACTCAGTATAGTCCAACAGTACATGATAGTAATTGGTTATCACAGAACTGGCAATGTCAGAAGTTGTTGACTTGAGCCTTTTACAGTTCAGCACATTGATATGGCTTTCCTTTTTATATCTCATAGTTAAACTTTTCTGCTGAATGGTTAAAGCCAAGTTAAAGCAAGGTCTATATAACAAAATATGTAACTTTTTCATCTGACAAGGTCAGACAAATCCCCTCAGGATTTACCTTGAAACCATATCAAGTGTTTTGTAGAACTTTTTTCGGTGTCAGCCATCTGGATGAGTCACAGCCATTGCTCGACCAATTTGCTCTCTGTGAAAGCCTGAAAGAATGTTTTCTCTCTAGGTGACTCTCCTTAGGCACACTGTACATCGTTGGTCACTTTCCTCTGTCACCCCATAATCTACTTGATCACAAAATTTATAACACCACTGAGTAACAGGATGTTACAGTGCAGTACTCTTATGGCTCGAGTCCTCACTGACCTTGAAGGCTGGGGCCAAAATATTGGCTATCCCTGTAATCCTTCTTTTTCTCTAATTTTTTTTTCTGCAAACTGAAGTTGTTAACTATCAGAAGAGAAGATTAATGATATTATTATCCTATAATAGAGGCACTTGAGCTTAAGATCACTATCATTCAGAATATAAAAGGCCTTAGACATTACATGAAACAGATATTTTCCAATAATCATTTATATTCTAAACTTTAAATCCTTAGAGAATGTTAAAAAACAATTATATATTTTTACACAGAAATTTAGAAATCTACCATATACGAAATTGCAGCAGAACAATCTTATGGCATTTTTTGCTTGTCTCTTATTCTCTTTCATTACCTTTTTAAAACAAACATTCACTTGCGAGAGAATATATATCAATCATTGGTATGACATTAGAAGCAGTACACATTAAAAGACCAGAATGACAGGTGTCCCAAGCATAGTTTTTTTTTTTTTTTTTTTTTTTTTTTTTTTTTTTTTTTTTTTTTTTTTTTTTTTTTTTTTTTTTTTTTTTTTTGGTTGGACTGGGTTTCAAAGTCATGACCTTGCACATGCCAGGCAGGCACTTGTGCCACGGAGCTATCTCCCCAACCCTCCAAGCATAGTTTTAGTATTACACATTGCTATCCTCAATGTAGTTGCTCAGTTCACAGAACTGATGGTGATACTTTTTTCCTTTGGTGGTACCAGGGATTGAACTCACCTTGTGCTTTGATGGTGATTTCTTTTGACATGTACAAACTTTTCAAAATGATGAGATCAGCACCGGGAGGCTGAGGCAGGAGGATTGGTGCGAGTTCGAGACCAGCCTGGGCTACAAAAGTGAGCTCAAAGCCAGCCTCAACTGCATAGTGAGACCCTGTCTCAAAAAGACAAAAAAAAAAAAAAAAAGATGAGATCACATTTGCTGATTCTTTGAAGTATTTCCCATGCAGTTTTGTTTTTGTTCATGAAGTCTAGCTATTCCTGTGTCTGATTCCTACCTACATTTTTCTCCAGGAAATTTAGTGTTTCTGTTTTAATCTTTAAATCTTTGATCTTTTTGAAAGTGGTTTAGTGCATGATAATATACATGGGTCTAATTTTTGACTTCAACATGTGGAAACCCATGTTTCCAGCATCATTTATTAATAATTACAATAATTAATAAAGTACATATTACTGTCTTTGTAGTAGTTATTCAGAATACAAGATGCAGACATGATATCTTGTTCAAACAATATTAGTACAAATCTTTTCTTTTTCAGTACTGGGGATTGAACTCAGGACCCTGCATTTCCCAGGTAAATGTTTATTATACTGAGCTATCTCTCTGACCCATTAGTACAAACTTTTCTTCTCATTGAACTAAGAGAAAGTAGCTGTATATTTATGCTAAATATTTTTTTCACTAAAAAATGGTTCTTCACTTATATCTCCCTTTTTTTGGTTTTATTTTGTCATAAATGGGTATTCATAGTACAGGTGCATGAATTCAGCAGAATAAGTCAATATGGTCCAATAGTACATGATAGTAATTGGTTATCAGCAGAACTTGCAATGTCAGAAGTTGTTGACTTGAGCCTTTTACAGCTCAGCATATTAATATGGTTTTCTCTTTTATACCTCATGGTTATACTTTTCTGCTGGATGGTTAAGACCAGGTTGAAGCAAAACCTATACAACAAAGCATGTAACTTTTGCATCTGACAAGGTCTTCCACTGTCTTCCAGTGAAAGAGTCTATATTTCTTCCCTTTGTCAAAGATGACACAGCTGAGTTTGTTTGTAGTTGTGTCTGCATCTTTTAATTTGTTCCATGATCCTCCAGTCTGTTTTTATGCCAATAACATGCTGATTTTATCACAGTAGCTTTATAGTATAGCCTTAGGTTAAGGATGAAGCCTCCTGCCTTTCCTTTGTTACCTAAGATTTCTTTTGATATTCCATGTCTCTTCTAGTTCCAGACTAAATATCTTAGGAGTGTTTTTTCTAGGTCTCTGAGGCATACTAATGAGATTTTAATTGAGATTGCATTGAATCTGTACAATAATTTTGAGAGTATGGCCATTTTCACAATGTTGGTTCTTCCTATTGATCAATAGGGAATATCTTTTCATATTCTGAAATCCTCTTTTATGTTTTCACTTTCTTTGTGAGTTTGCCCTAATATTTCATTTTTTATATTATTGTAAAGATGTGGTTTGCCTAATTTTTCTCAGTGCATTCATTTTTGGTGTGTTCAAAAATGCTATTGAAAAAAATTTTTAAGTGCTATTGAATCTTTATTGACTTTGTATCATACTGATTCGTTCACAACAACAACAAAAAAAATCCCTCCAGAAAATTGGAATAGTTGGTTAATATCTCAATGTGATAAATACCATCTAAGACAAACCAACAGCCAACATCATACTAAATGGACAAAATCTAAAACCTCACATTAAAATCAGAAATAAGACAATGATTTCCCCTATCATCATTCCTATTTAATGTACTTCCAGAAACATTAGCCAGAGCAATTATATAAGAGAGAGAAATATACGAATAGTGATTGGAAAAGAATAAGTGAAATTACCATTATTTTCACATGACATGTTGCTCTAAATAGACGACCCCCCAAAGCTCCACTAAAGTACTTGTAGATTTAATAATTAGGTTTCTTCTCTAAGAAATTCAGAAAGTGCCTTGAATGTAGTTATAGATTTGTGTAATCACTGATTCTAAAGGAACACCTAGGTGCAGAAACTGAAACTAGTCCTAAGAGTTTTTGGTCAAGCTGTAGAAATACCTAGGCCCTGAACCATTTAATATGCTCTTTTACTGTTCGCTCCAGTGCCCCCTAGGCCTCCAATAGACTATATTAAGACCTTGTGTTTCTCTGGGACCACTGAGAAGCTCTTCAATGTCTGAGGGAGCTTGAGGATGGGACGTGATCCAGTCTGACTGTGAATTGTAAGATGATGGCCTCAAAGAGACTTCCTGGCTGGTTAGAAGCCTTCATGCCTTGAACATATTTTTTGTACTAGCATCTAATTTCTTGTACTGTGTTGCAAGTATGATTTCTTTGAGATTAGAACTATTTTCAGTGTGTGTTCATAGTACTGTACTTTTGCATAATATATATCTCAGCCACTGAAGTTTATCATCTCAGATTCATGTTTCACTGTGTAGTTCATCAGATACTTAATTGAAAGTGAAGACTCACAATGAAAAGGCACTTCTGTTCTCAGTGTGTTCCTATGTAGTTTCTATCCTTGCAGTGAATGGGTCAAACAGATACTCTGTCACGAGGATTTATAAAGGACAAAGGCTGCAATTGATGTTTTATCTTACTAGCATCTGCATGTCTAACTGGTGTTGTGGTTTTGGGAGTCATGGAAACAGGAAAAATGGTCAAAACTGTTAAAGCAAGACTAGTTCTCAGTGCTTAAAACAGTCAAGCTACCTCAGTCCTGAGATAAGCGTCCTGGCTAGTTAATGTCAGCTATTTGCCACTAGGCATCCATGTTACTAACTTTGCAAAGGTATAAATGTCCATATTGTTGCTCAGTGGGTCATCTTACCAAACAGGCCAATGGGCTATCTAACCCAGCTCTTGTCTTCTTGTGCATCTTTTCCTCATTCCCACCAACATTTCTTCCTGGGTACAACAGATCACAGTGAGAGACCAATGGATCCCTACATTGTCGGGGTGGCTTTACCCTGCGTAGCTCCACATCACTTACATGCATGGGCACCATGTCCAGTGATGCTGACCCTTGCTGTTAGTGTTACTTAGATTTTTGGCATCCAAAAGAAAGGAGACAGTGAATTTTTGAGTGCCTAATGTCACTCTTTCTAAACATGGTAGCCAGACTGGTTTTTGCTACTTACTTGGTCAGGGACTGGAAATCATTAGAAGCAGGAAAAAAAAAAAAGCAAACCCAGTAATAAAACTGACCAGTGGTGATGCTATGTTAGATACTGTGGGGCCGACCAAACAAGTCATTGCCTTTCTCATGCAGTTTGAATGAAAGACAGAAGCAACTAATGTTTAATAACAAGACATAATGAAGCTGTACAAACCAAATTAGACTATGGAGACCCATAAAACATCCAACTTCTGAATGCCAATGGGCTCATAGAAGTGTTTTGATCTTTTCTAAAGAAGTACAGTTTAACCAGAGGTTGAAGTGATAATGCTTATTAAGCCTCAGATCTTCTCACTTAAACTGTCCCAGAAGCTGTAAATCCCTGGGCTCTCTTTTGCCCCAGCTTCCAGATCCCTAGTATTATGACTTGTACCTAGATGCCCCAAAAACCTTTTTTGCTCATTGGTGGGAATTTGAAGGTGACTGGATTAGGGTACTTGAAGATGGATTAAAGGTGCTATGCTGGGATTAAGGGTAGGATTCTGAGATTAAGAGTGCCCTATTTTGGTTGTGGGTGGCACTACCTAAAAAGAAGACAGCCTGGAAAGAATGAAAGGAAGAGTCTTCTGTTGCTGTTTGTGGCTGCTGATTTCTGTGCTGCCTCATACTTGCTTGGCCATGAACTGTTTCTCATGTGAAGTGTCCCTCTGCCATGGCACCTTGCCTTTGAGCCTGCTAACTAGGTACTAAAATCTCTAGAAACTAAACTGCAGTAAAATTTTCCTCCTTAACATTCAGTGTCAGGAATTTTTGCCCCAGGAACAAGAAATAGCAATGTCACTTGAGATAAACTCAGTATATACACAATTAATACTTTCAATCTACTGTCAGGAAAACATCTCCAGATTCATAACTCAGAAAATCTATATGTTCATTAGCATATGTTTGCTATACATAGCAATTGCATTGGTTATAGGGAGTTGGTCCATGTACATAACACCTTAGCTCTTTTCACTTCCCTTTGCCTATCTTTCCTTGGCCACTTTCTGTCTCTAGTTCACCTTTGCACTTGCAGAGATCTATCTTCCTATTTGTATCATCTTTTATTTTGTTGTTTAAGCTGTACTTTAGATTCCTCATATGAGAAAGCCTTGTGACATTTGTGCTTGTGCTTCTGACTTATTTCACTCAACATTATAGTCTCAAGATGCATCCATTTTTCTACAAATTACTTGTCTGTCCTTTATGGCTTAGGAATATCCTATTGACTACAAATACTACATTTTCTTTATCAGTCAACTTGCTGATGGACCCTACATGCCACTTTCAGTAAGCTACTGTGAATTTTTATGTTATAACCATGAATATGCATGCATTATTGTCCTATAACTTTAATTCTTTTAAGAGTTAAAGTTATCTAGAAGGGGAATATCTAGGTCAAAGGGAATTTTCATTTTTAGTTTTTTGTGGAATCTCTGTACTGATACATTAGTGGTTGCACTAATTTGCATTTCCACCATGTAGAAGAGAATGTATTATACTCTGAATATATATTATATTCTGATTATATTCTTCCCTCACTTTTTTCAGAGGCCCAGCAAAAGGGGTATTTGTTACTTGTCTTCTTGATGAAGATCCTTTTTTCTGGAGTAAAATAGAATTTCATTTTTATTTTAAATTCTCATGATCAATGATGTTGAACATTTTTTCATATACTTATTGTCCATTTATGCTCATTCTAAGAACTTTCTTTTTTATGTATTTAGTACAGGGTCTATATTATAGTCTCTATAGCGTCTCATTACACAAGTCAGACTGGTAGTGATCCTACTGTTTTTAGCCTCACAAGCGCTGGGATTACAGGTGCATGCCACCACAACCAGTCTCAGTCACTGTTTCAGTGTCACCCAGGGGCAGGGGAGGCACAGCAGGCCAGGGATCAAATCCTGGTCCTTGAGTCTGCCTAAACATGTGCTTTAATTCACTGAGCTATCCAGCTGGTCCCTGAGAAGTTTCTATTCATTTCAATAGTCCATTTTTTAATTCTTTTATTTTGGAGGTTTAATTTTCAAAAAAAAAAATCTGTTATGTGTCCCAGTTATTAGTCCTTTGTCCAAGGGGTAACCAACAATTTTTTTTCCCCATTCTGCAAATTGTTTCTTCATTCTACTGGTTGTATCTTTTGCTTCCTAGGTTTTTAACTGGATATAATCCCTTTATGTTCAGTTATTTTCTCTGCATGTGGGATTCTGTTTTTAAAAGTCCTTGCTATGTCTTCAAGAGCCTTTTTTTTTTTTGTCTTTTTTGAAACAGGGTCTCGCTGTACAGTTCAGGCTGGCCTTGAGCTCAGTTTTGTAGCCCAGGGTGGTCTCAAACTCTCACCGATCCTCCTGCCTCAGCCTCCCATGTGCTGGGATTACAGGCATGCACCACCACGGCCGGCTAAGAGCTTTATACATCTTATCCTGCAGTAAGTTCATATTTTATGTTTGACTTTTTAAAAATCTTTATTTCTTTGGTACAGGTTCTCACTATGTAACTGGGACTCATAGTGATCTTCCTGTTTCAACCTCCCCAGCAATAGGATTCAGTCATGTGCCACCACGCCCAGTACAGGAATGGCACAAGAGATCAAACCTGGTCCCTTGTGCTTGCCAGGCAGGCACTTAGACTGCCGAGCTATCTCCCCAACCCCTTTGCTTATGTTTTAGCATTCAGTTTTTCATCCATATTAATTTTATCTTAGTACCTGGGGAAGATATAGGTTTAGATTCAAACTTCTGCATGAGTGTAACCAGTTTTCCCAGCATGATTTGTTAAAGACACTATCTTTTACCTAGTAAGCATCCAAAAAACTGAAATACCTACGAATTAATCTCACAAAGGTTGTAAAAGATTTATGAGATGAAAATTACAGTACTCTGAGAAAAGCCTTTGAAGAGGATTTGAGAAAATGGAAAAATATTTCATGCTCCTGGATAGGAAGAATCAACATTGTGAAAATGACCATACTCCCAAAATTGTTACACAGATGCAATATAATCCGGGCTAAAATACTACTAGTATACCTCAGAAAACTAGAGAAAACTTTCTTCAAATTCATTTGAACAAGAAGAGACACAGAATATCAAAAGAAATCTTGGCATGTAAAGGAAAGGAAGGAAGTATCACAATTCATGACCTGAAATTATAATATAAAACTACTGTGATAAAAGCAGCATGGTGCTGACATAGAGACAAACCTGAGAATCAATAGGATAGGTTAGCAGATGCAAAAACAATTGTTAACACATTCAGTCCTTTATCTTTGATAAAGTAGCTGAATATGCTCACTGGGAAAAAAAGATAGCCTCTTTAATAAATGATGTTAAAAAATGGCTTTCCATATACTAAAGGCTAAAACTAGCCCCATAATTATCACCAGATACAAAGCTCCAGTCAGAAAAGGTAAATGTTTTAGAAATTAAAATGGAAAAACTAAATCTTCTGGAGGAAAATATAGGTAGAAATCTTAAACACATAGGGGCAAACAGGGACTTCATGAACAAAGAACAAACTGCATAGGAAATATTTTGAAGAATCAACAATTGGGATCTCATCTTTTTGAAAAGTTTCTGCACGTTGAAGCAAGTCTCCAACAGAGAAAAAAGAAAACCCACAAACTGGCAAAAATTTATAGCTGACTGTGCCTCTCAAACAGCCTTTTTTTCTAGAACATTTGAAGAATTAAAAAGAATCAGATCCCCCAAATTCAAAGACCCAATCCAAAAATGGATATCTGTGATGAATATACACTTCTCAGAGGAAAAAATAAAAATGGCATGTAAATATATGAAAAAAGTTCAACATCACTGGTCAATGGAGAAATGCAAATTAAAATAGCACTGAGATTCCATCTCACCCCAGAAAGAATGGCTAACATCAAGAAGTCAGCCAGTAACAAAGGCTAGAGGGGCTGTGGAGAAAAAGGAACCTGTCTGCACTGTTGGTGAGAGTGTAAACTGGTACAACCACTGTGGAAATCAGTGTGGATACTCCTTAAAACTCTAGGATTAGAAGTATCATACTAGCCAGTTACTCCCCTCCTGAATATTTTTCCAGAATAACTGAAAACCTCACAGCACAATGATATATGTGAACCCATGTTTATAGCAGTGCAATTTGTCATAGTTAAATCCTGGAAACAGGGCATGTCATGATAGACAAGTTCTCTACCACAATGGGGTATTATTCAGATATAAAATAGGATAAATTTGAGTCTTTATTCATTAAATATATGCAACTAGAGCATACACTAATAAGTGAAATAATTGAACCCACATGTGCAAACATAATGTTGTTTTGTCAGTGTGATTGTGAAAGAGAAAAGTGGAATCTGAAGAGTAGAATCAATACTGGAAAAAGGGAACAAATTTATTCAAAAAGAAAGAGCTGCTGAGTTGTGGAGAAGTACAGGAGAAGGAGTAGGGGGAAGAGATTTATCTGTGTATGTAAGCAGGATGTTTTGGACAATTGTACTCTGCATTTCTGCTGGTCTGTGGAGATGAGTAAATAATACTCAACATGTTATGTCTCCTTTTTTCTATTGTTTATATCTTTTCTCTTAATTTCTGTCTTTTTTTCTTTCTTTCAATTTTACAAGTGATATCTGGTAATATGAATAACTGGTTGGGAGACAATATTATGCATTACAACAAATACTGTGAAATTCATATTTTTAAGTGAAATTCTGCAGCACTTGTAATTTTTTATTTAAATTCTAATTTGTACTGCCTTTAAATATAAAATTAAAGGGGCTGGGAAGATAGCTCAGAGGCACAAGTGCCTGCTTGGCAAGTGCAAGATCCTGAGTTTAATCCCTGGTTCTCAAAAAATTATTAATAATAATTAATAATAATAATAATAAAATTAAAATATTGACTCTAAGGCATAATCCTACATATTTACCTTTAAACTACCCATATTTTCCTGAAAATACAGTTGTGATGCAAAATCAAGTTAACATTTTCCCCTACTATATAAAACTTAAATATTAAAATTATTATAAATTCATACTTCTATATTCTGTGCCAAAATATCTGAAGATAGGCTTGATCACGAAAAAAAAACTTTTTTGGTAAGTCATAACCTTCACAACAACAGTGACAAGTCCTACAGCTTGTCCTGTGACAAGTGTCATAAATTTCATTTTGAGTGTATGCTTTTGATTTGCTAGAATTTAGGCTCATATACTTGATGAAAATTCTCAATGATGATGTCACACTTTCCATGACTCAAGCCTACCTTTAGTATCTAGGATAGATTTTTTCCCCACATAAATGGTATCCCAACTTCACCAGTTGCACAGACACCACCTTCCACGTTATTAAAGACATTAGCACTAGGAGTGTAGCTTAGTGGTAGAGAACTTGTCTATCATGCACAAGACCCTGATTCCCAGGATCACAAATACAGAAATATCGAAGTTAACAAAATTAAATTAAGTTAAATAAAATAGAAAGACAATAGGAGTTAATAATATTTATTCTTCAGCAAGCAATTTTGGAATCATGCCATTCCATGATGTCACATAGTCCTTTATTATGGAAGAATAATTATTTCTTAGTGTCAATTACAGGTTATACATAGAGGATATTTTTTCTTCTGGGGACCTTCCATATCTTAAACAAGTTTTTCAGACTTTACTTTCTCACCTACATGTTGCTGAATATATCTAGTTATTCCTGTATTCCCGATGATCATTGAGCAAGACTGGTTTATATAGTTTTTTCCCTGAGTTTGGATCCCAACTTTTGCCACATGTTGCAAAGCCAACCAAAATGCCAGCTCTATTTGTAGTCAGAGTTGGAGCATTAAAATTTACTGTAGGTCCTATATACATAGGGCTGGTTGCCCCTTATCTAAGAAAATATGTTCTTTTAAAGATTGCCGAAGCAATTTAATTGTATCTTCTTCTTTCTTAGTCTATGGATAATGCTAGATTAATAAACCCTATTAGAAATGGAAATACTTGAACCTTATCCATTCTCCAGAAAAAGACAGATCGTGCACCAGACATTAGGTTTAATGTTTAGGTTTACGCTCTCACCTGACATCAGTGCTATTGGTACCTCCCCTCACCTTACAACCAATACCATGGCATCTCCACCGTCTAGTGATACACTCCAGACTAAGGAGCAGAGCCATTAAAAGACATCCATGGTCATACCGTAATGGGTCCAGGATCGAAGCCTGATATACTCCTACTTGGGGCAGCACCTTTCTTGATTTCACTTGCCTTTCTCAGCAATGTTGGAAAAATACATTATGAAAGTCATCTTCAGAATATCAACCTAGAAATAAAGCACTTTGTTAACTGGAAGCCATACTCTCAGCACTATCCTAGAGTTGTTTTTTTGTTTGTTTGTTTGTTTGTTTTGATCCACACCAAGGACTAAAGCAACTTCCCAAGGCAATATAACTAAGAAGTTGGCAGTCCTGGTTTTGAACTCCAGAGCTGCTGCCTGCGCTGCCTGTCTAGACCACAGACAGCATGCACCTTCTTTCAGTGGACCATGTGAGACCCTTTTCCTTATCCTTGAGTGTGTCACTAGAAGATGGGCCATCATAGCCATACTATGGTGCATAATGCTGTGGAAATAGCCCTGTTGGTAGTGACGATATATGCCTTTATTGTACTTTTTTGACTTGCTAGGATTTTTTTTTTTTTTTTAATGGCTGGCTCAGCCCACCCCTGGCGCAGCATGTGGTGCCGGGGATCAAACCACTGTCCCTGAAGCCGCCCAAGCTTTCCCAAGCAGGCGCTATAGACCACTGAGCCATCCCGCCGGGCCCCTTGCTAGGATTTTCTAATTCAATGGCTTTCAGAAAGCACAGAGAAAAACAAGCACTAGAAAATTATGTTTTGGGTTGTATGTGATATATTAGAAGACAATAACAAAAACGAAAAACAAAAATTAGTTAGAAGGAAGTTATATTTTTTAAAAAAAGTTCTTCTAGTTCATTTACTTGACACAGAAGCAGGGTTTTGCTTACTGACCACACATTCCCCAATCACTGAAGTGCTGTACAGGCAAAGGACAAGGTGTGGGGTGGGTCTGCTATTTCTTTGGGAAGGTGATCCAACAACCCTGACCTTAATTTCTTTCTCTTTTTCTTCATGTATTTTTAGAATAAAGTCTACAACATCTCACTGCATGGGTTGGACTCACAGTGATCCTCCTGTTTTCAGCCTCCCAAGTGCTGGGATAACTGTCATGCACCACCACGCCCAGTCTCATTCACCATCTCAGCATTACCTGAGGGCAAGGCACGCTAGGGTTTGAATTCTGGTCCCTATTCTCTGCCAAAGACCTGACCTTAATTTCCTAGTCTCTTTAGTGTCTGTGATAATGTTTTATCTATATTTCATCTCATTATTGTGAAGATCAAATGAGATCAAATATAAGACAGAGTTCCCTGCCTCAATGAGATATTCAACGTTTGTTGCCATTATGATGTGGATTCCTAGGAGGCAAAAGCTTATTGAACTCCTATAAAAGATACAAAAAGGAAGTAAAACGTATGAGCACAAGTTATGTATACATAAGTTATTGTGTTATACAAGTGAAGGTGACAACAATTACTCATCATTTTACATAAGTCTGTGAAGCATGTGAAGGCAGCTCTCTGATTTTTAGCTGTTTGACAGCTAAAAATATGTGCAGACAGTGTCAAAAGATTACTACTTTGACCAAGATAAGAGCCTCAAAACATGAGCACCAGAGCTGTGGCCTTGCAAGTGATTTTAGGGAGTGACAGCAGATGGAATACGTTACTCCATCATACATTACCAGGGGATGAATTCTGTGTGTGTAAGACCTGGTAAGGGAATGAAAGAGGAAGGCTTTATGTGATTGTGGGCGTTGAGCTCCCTCAGGAGAACCCCTCCCAAGGGCCTTTCAGGGCAATCTGACTTTAGGGATCCTTTGCTACCTATTATTCATTTTACCTTCCCAGGTTTTCTGCATAGCTCCCTCTCCTATTGTCCCCATTTTCTCATTCCTTATCTTCCTGATAAGATGTTATTGGATTTTCTATGTCTATCTTTGTCTATTTCTCATCAATTTTAAATTCCATATCTTTTTGGCATTTTCCTCAATTATCTTGCATATAACTCATATTTTCTCTGCCTGCAATACTGTCCCTAACTTTGTCACCCAAAGAGTGCATCCTTATCCTCTGATTCATATGATCCTCCAGTTCTTCCAGGAAACCTCTTCTCTTAACCCAGATCAAACAAAATTATCTCAAATTCTGAACTCCTTCCAATTTGGTGAAATTTCAGTGTATTTTACATTTATTTTATGTCCAAATATTTAATTTTTATTTGACCTGTATCTTCTTAGCAAATGCATTTAGACATCAGCATTAAATTTGAGGTTCCTTAGCACAGAAAATCATTGTTATCATTAAATTTTGGATTAATGCATTGTTTAATGAAGAAGAGAATTAATTTAAGCAACACGAGTTGTCAAAACTCTTTCTGTGCTTCAAGTTTAGAAGACATAGTTATTAGCTGTAATAATTGTCCTCACAATTGTCCTTATGGCTACTTCCTAAGGAGTGTAACACATTATTTAGTAAGGTATATTAAAGAAGTTTAATAAGAGATTTTATAGTTTAATGAGACCCTTGGTAACATTAACAATAAGTGATTTTACACACTTCTTTTCTTGCTTTCCTAATCATTAGTGACTGGCTGTGAAAGCAAAATAATTTCTAAATTTTGGGGGAAAAATCTTACTCTCAACTGAATACTGATCAAAAGCCCCTATTAATAGGGTCCTTAGGCCTTTGTTGGCAATAAGTTGTTTTTTTTAAAGCCATCTTTCTGTCGGTCAAGCATATTTCTTTGTTATGAACAGTAAGCTAAGAGTCCAGAGTTCACATTTTCCAGTGTTATGATATCACTGTCATCAGACAATAGAATGTAAACCATATTGCCCATACATGTCTCTGCACAATAATCACTATGCTTCACTTTTATTCCCTTCAAGAATTTATGTAGAAGCTGGATGTGGGGACACAAGCCCATGGTCTTAGCAGTCTGGGAGGTTGAGGGAGGAGGACTACAAGCTGAAGTACAGCATGGGCAATTTAGTGACATACTGATATCTTATTTCAAAATAAAAATGGCTGTGAATGCATCTAAAAAGAAATAGGGAGATAGAGCTTTTGCTAAAAAGAAAGGAAGGAGACCAAAATATGAAGTGAGTGGGGAAGAAGGGAGGAAAAAGGGATGGAGAAAGAATTATGTTGGGAGTCTTTGAAGCTGAAAATTGGCCATTCATGTAAGGGCAGGACAGGGCCATGGTGCCTAAAGCTATGAAGCTACCTCAATCTTGAAAAAAGCATCCTATTTGGACAACTTCAGCTAGTAATCTCTAGAGAGCTTCTGTCTCATGATACTAACTTTGCAAAGGTATAAGTAAACACCGCTTTTGACGTTTTCAGGGCTGTTAGCCAATCAGGCAAAAGGGCCACCACCTGAACCTAGCTGGGATCTATCTTTTCCTCATTTTTATGGCCATTTCTTTCCAGGGTACACAACCGCGAGACCAATGAGTCTCTACAGAACTGAGATATGTTACTTACATGCATCAACCCCCGTAAAAATTGTAATCATTATGTGCTACAAACTTGGACCAATAAAAATAAAAAGCATAAAAAGTAAAATCCGGCTCAGCAAGCCTGCTGCATTTTTCAACCTACCACATCTATTCCTGGATTTCACAGCAGCTTTTAATCCAAGTCTATAGCACGAGGAAAGATGGGAAATCAAATATTTCAAAAACTTTTCATATATTGTTCCTTCTGATTAGTCCACACCATTCTCTGGAGCCCCTGCACAGGAGGAGCACTGGTTCTGTGTTTCTATCCCTTCCCAGCCGGACCTCTACACCTGCAGCCATCATGTGGAATAGCAACAAGAAGAGAACAGATGTTAGCAGCCGAGGAGCTTGGAAGCTGGACTGCAAAACTGTTGCAGGCAGACAGAAATATTACAGGCAGCCAGACAGGGCTGGGCCCTTGAAGGAGCCAGTATGGAAGCCAAGATATCTTGCAACTGTGCGAGAAGCAGGCACTTCCAGGGAAGGCCAGACCTCAAGATATAATTACACAAAGGAACCTGCATACTTCTCTAGGGATAGACATCTGGGATTGAGATTCTAAATAGGTATCAATCACCTTGGAAAAGTCCCTGTTCTGTATTCATGTCTGCTTGCTATCCAATTCATTTCCCCTTTTGATCTTGATTTAATCAATTTCTTTTTCTGAGCAATTATGCTAGCAATCTTACTGGTTGCCAATAGTTTTGTTCAACCTCATGCACATCTTATGAGTTCCCATGTTTCCCACCTTGGACCTGCCTTGTGTTGCGCATTTGCTTTTAAAACTTCCTAGAAAAGACAGATTCCTTGACAACCCTGGGGTCCCCATTTGTCTCTTTCTCAGACAGAAGTTCTTTCCCTCAGTAAATTCTGCTCTTTACCTCCGTTGTTCCTAAAATTCATTCTTCAGGCTCGTCCCAGATATCTTTCAGATTGCGAGTTTTCTTTCCCCTATATAAAAAAATCCACTGCACACAGGCCCTCCAGCCTATATATAGCTCTGTCCTTAAAATGGGTAGTTGGATTTCTAGTGTTCGTTTAAATCGCAAATACTTTCAACTAAAATTTGATTTTACAAATCTATTCACCATTTCAAGTAGTAGAGAAAAGAACGCAGAAGCAGGACAACACCAAAGTTCTTTGCACCACTGCAGGGGCCAGAACTTTCCTGGACTTCAAGATGTGGTCAAAGAAACCGAGAGGAGTGTTAGAAGGCTGACCAGAGGGTGGGCTCTTCAGAAAAAAGGGAGGAGCTGCCACGAGCTGAGGGCCGGCGCTTGGTCCCCACGCTCCAGCCTTGGGGCTCCGTGCCAAGGGGCCGCAGGCCTCCGTCCTCCCCGCCCCGGCCAGAGGGGTCATAAAGCGCCGTCGGCGTCCACGGAGCCCAGCGGGCAGCAGCGTCCTCCGGACCACGTAGCGACGCGGGCATCCTGAACACAGCAGCCATGCGGACTCCGCGCCTCACCGCCGCCGTGTTCCTCCTGCACCTGGCCCTTCAGCTGTGGGGCTCCCAGGCCGCACCCCAAGGTGAGTGACCGCGCGTGAGCCCTGTGATCCGCGCCGAAGCTCCCTAGGAGTGGAAGTGGTGAGTAGCGCCTAAAAGATGCCCTGGCAGGAGAGGATATAACCAGTTTCTGAACAACAGTTTGGGAGGTATAAGTTCACTGTCAAGTCTATGCGAGGACCTGGGCTTGGCTGCAAAGCTCTTCCCAGGCTCCTGGACCTCCCAGGTACTGCTTGGTATGCGGTGCATGGTGAAAGCCCAGTGGAACCCCAAGAGGGTCCCTCTGCTGTGCACTTTTCCCTCCATGCAGCCCTGAGCCCTAAGCCCTTACAGTTGCCTGGGCTGGACCCACACTCCCTGGGAACACGTGTTTATTGGGTGGTAACCACAGAGAAGGCACTTTTAGTAGCTGGTCCTTTCTCTTGATTCTTGAGATATAGGGGAAGAACTGCAAAACTGATCTTTTTTTTCTATGAAAAAGTAAACATTTGATAAATAGTTTGAGATGATAGTCTTCAAACTGTTCTATGAAATTGGGTGAAATTAGGCTGCCCACAGAAAGCAGTCAAAGTTAAACAGAATTTCTTGTGAAGGTCAAAAGGAAATGATTTTTTTAAAAAAAAAATATCTTAGGGCTCTGACTGGCTATCCAGTGTGGTCTTCCTTTTTGAATTTGGTGCCTGGGTTGATTTATTGCAGATTTGGGAAATGAAACACATAGTTTGAAGTTAAAAATTGTTTTCCCTTATGAAGCCAGAGCAAAGAGTGTATTTTCTGAGCTGCCCTCACTGCCCCCTACAGGGAGCACCCCTTTAAACTTCCCTTTGCAAGGAATAACTCACTTTGACTCCAGGTAGACAATCAGGACCATAGTTTGGGGCTGTTGTGCTGTTAGTCTTTGTTTGGATTAAAATACTTTAAATGTAATGATTTATAATGTGCGTTGTCCTCTGTGCCTCTCTAAGGTTAAAAAAAAAAGAATGTTAAACGCAATTTAAGTTTTCTTATTGCAGAAACTATTTGGTAGGTCTGAATAATGCTTTAGTTTATAGAAATTCCTGATATTTGAGCACATAACCTCATAGTATTCCTTAAATATAAGCTATGCTTCTTAGACCTGATAATTTTATTGAGACTTGAAATTGGCTATGCAATCTAACTTATTTTGTTAATTTAGGTTGAATAGGTGATCTGATTATGTCAAGTTTCTGGTAGATTCTTTCATTGAGATATCCAGCTAGTCTATAGTTACCAGCTTAGCTGCGTAATTTGCATATATTCATTTCCTTCAGAGCTGCCTTGCTAGTCTTAAATTAGTATGTATTCAATTTACATACCATAATAGTCAGGCTCTTTAGTAGCAGTAATTTCCTGCTAACACAGGAGCATGTACTTGTATCCTGGTACTTTTACTAAAATATAGTACATGAATAGAAAATGATAGTGTCTCTTTTCCTTTTCAAAACACTAAAGTCATTACTTACTAATCCCAACTCTTCCTCTTGGGAGAGCAGCAAATGGATTAGATAAACCACATACCTCAAAACATGGCAAGTTTGGCTTGAGTTTAATTATGGACCTGATCAAAGTCAAAACAAGTATCAAGAGTACCAAGAGTTTAGTCCTGAACTCCCATTTTTGAACACACTTTTCTTTCTGTAAAGATGTCTTTTCCTGAATGAAACTGTTAAACACCTTGCCTTATCTCCTTTTTGCCTCACTGGTGGAAATGTAAAGTTTCCACTTACCAGAAATTTAAAAATCCATTTTTCCTTTTCAAATATATTAGATGGCTGTCTTCATGGGACAGGGGTATCAGAGAGAGCACAATGGATATTGTGCTTTCCAACACATCTAGTGTTAAATACATTGTTGAGTAAAGTCCTCTTGTACATGTATAAGAAACATTACAGATTTAGTTTGAAGGTAAACTGTCTTTTAAGAGAATGTTCTTGAACAAGTAGGGTTTTTCTATTTTATTTATTCATTTTCCTTATTACCTCTTCAGTGTAAAACAGTGAAGATAGAAACTGGCTAAGCAAAAAGAAAGAACAAATTTATGCAACCTAAAGAGATCTACTTTGAACATTAACCTGTTGTTATATCATCTTCCATTTCAAATCTCTTTTATGCAAATATCTCAAATATTGTAGAGTTCTATCATTTTTCTTTTTACATACTCTATCACGAATGCCTTTCTATGTCTGTAAAGATTTATCTTCACTTTAAAGTAGATGGTAGAGGGGCTGGGGAGTTAGCTCTGTGGCACAAGTGCCTGCTTGGCAAGTGCAAGGTCATGAATTCAAACCCCAGTCCCACAAATAAATAAATAAATAAATAAATAAATAAAAAGTAGATGGTAAAACAGATGGTATTCTGACCAGAATTACTCTACCTAGGTTTGTAACGTAGAACACTAAAGTTGTTTCCAGCATTGGATATTGTAAATCATAATTTATTGAAACATTGAATGTCTTGGTTTGGCACTAAACATCTCTTTAAATTTTGGCCAGCCCTTTCTGCTTTCCTAATGATAATCTGATCTGTGTATTAATACAGACCATCATGCCAACCAAACCTCCAGAATTTTCATTTCTTCCAATTAAAGTTTTACTAATGCCTTCCCAAATAGAAATTCTAGGCTACCACTGATAATCACAAACATGCTTGTAATTAATTAATTTATTGTATCACTTATTATTTTCTTTTAATTTTCATAAATATAATTGATAGGTTAAAAATCATGTGTATTTTTGGGCCTTTGGTATTGTTACTTGTTTTCAAAATATTTATATGCTATATACCATATCCACCAGGTGAATATTATTGCATTAGTATCTCTTCAGATTATTAGTGAAAATAATATCCTAGCAGGTTGCTTCATCATTAGGCAAGCTGTGAATGTGTATTTGTATGCCTGTTGGAAAATCCTAATTCTTTATTTTTTTCTGTAAATCATTTTTCATGTTCCTTGCTCAATTTTCTATAAGGATGCTTTATTACCTTATTGATTTCAAAAGTTCTTAATAATTTATTAATACTCTGCTTTCAGTAGGTGATTCTAGGTGTTGAAGTTTATACTGTGTATGAAATTGATCAAATAATATTTTCATAATGTAAAAGAAAGTCAAAATAGCTTTTATGTTTTTTTTTAAATCATGTCTTTTTATTCTTTTGTTTTTTATTACTTTCCACAAGAAATCACTTTGAGACAGTTTCAAAATATGTTAGTAGGGCAACCACAATAATTGACAAAATGCATGCTGTTGTCTTCATAGTAGTTGCTCAGTGTACAAGATGCAGACGTGATAACTTTTTTAAACACTATAGTACAAATATTTTGTCTCATTGAACTAAGAGAAAATAGAGGTATGTATACAGCAATATTCTGTAATAGTAGTGGGTTATCAGCAGACCTGGCAATGTAGGAAGCTGTTAACTTGAGCCTTTTACACCTCAGTGTACTAATCTGGCTGTACTTTTTATGAATTGTGGTTGAAATTTTCAGCTAGGTGGTTAAGTCCAAGTTAAATCAAGACCTATATAACAAAACATGTAATTTTCATATCTGACAAGATCAGTCAAATCCTCTGAGGACTTAACTTGAAACCATGTACAGTATTTTGTAGAATTTTTGTCAGTGTCAACCATCTGGATGAGTAACGGCCATTGCTTGACCAGTTTGCTCTCTGTGAAAGCCTGAGACATTTTTTTCTCTCTGGGTGACTCTCCTTAGGCACACTATACATCATCGATCCCTTTCCTCTGTGTCTCCATAATCTCCTTGAACAGAAAATTTGGAACACCACTGAGTTATAAGATGTTACAGTACAGGTTCTCTTATGTCCTGAGTCCTCATTGACCTTGAAGAACTAGGGCCAAAATATTGGCTAACCTTATAGTCCTTCTTTTTTCTCTAATGTTTGGTCTGCAAATGTAGGTTCTTAACCCTCTAAAAGAGAAGCTTAGTGATATTATTACTCTATAACATAGGTACTTAAGCTTATCATCACTGTCTTTCTAAATATTAAATGCCTTAGACTAAACACGGAACTGGGATTTTCCATCAGTCATTGATATTCTAATAAATCCCTATAGAATGTGATTTTAAAAAAAACGGCTACTTTAATTGAGTAGATGTTGTTTGGTGTTCTATATGCTTTGGTTACTTAATGTCAAATTGTTTCCCCATATTTGGGAAGATTTCTGTTATTATTTCTGCCCATATTCTTTTAATATCATTTTCACACACTTCTTCTTTCTCATTAACGCCTATTAGTCTTACATTGTCCATTTTTCCATCAACTTGTAGATATTGAATTACTTTTTCTGCAACCTAGTTGTTTTTAAGAGATCTTTTCTTACCTCTTCACTAGTTGCAATGCTGTCTTTAAGGTCTAAAACTCTATTTTCACTTTCATTAAAACAGTTTTTCCAACTTGTGTTGAGGTTTTAAGTTCCTGTAGAGCACTTTGAATCTGCTTCATCAATTCTATTACTTTCCTCTATTGTTCATTCAAGGATTCCATCTTTTTTTTCTATTCTCTTTTTTTTAAGAATTTTTAATTTTATTTGTTTTTTTTCTTGTTTCAGAATCTTTGTTTGTTTATTCAATCATGTTTATAGCCGGCTCAGCCCACCCCGAGGGCAGGGCTGGTGCAGCATGTGGTGCCGGGGATCAAACCACGGTCCATGAAGATGCCCAAGCTTTCCCAAGCAGGCGCCCTAGACCACTGAGCCATCTCGCCAGGCCCCCGATTCTCTTTTTTTATCAGTGTTTTTTGTAGAAGTACTTAGTATTTCTTTTAATATAGTTATTATTTCTTTTTTTACTTCAGAAATTATTTCTGATCTGATTTCCTCTATGCCAGCGGTTCTCAACCTGTGGGTCACAACCCCAGCAGGGGTCGAACGACCAAATCACAGGGGTCAGGTATTTACATTCCGAATCATAACAGTAACAGTAACAAAATTACAGTTTTGAAGTAGCCACCAACACTATTTTTTGGTTTGGGGTCACCGCAACATGAGGAACTGTATTGTGGGGTCACGGCATTAGAAAGGTTGAGAACAACTGCTCTATGCCTTTATGCATGTTTTACTTCAGATGCTATTATTTCAGAGATTTTAGGTGTGTGGTTTCCAATTTCTTCTATGCTACTGTCTCCTAACTTTATTCTGGGTGGGTTTGAAGCCTGAGAGCACATTTTTCTCCTTTTTGTCATGTTTTATACCCCTGCCTTCTGACCTTTAGTGCAGAGTTTCGGTAGAGTTCTTGTCTTAGCAACAGATCTGGATCTACCAAGTTCAAGCTCATCCAGAAGGGTATTGCTTGAGTGTGGCTGCTGAGAACCACTTCTTCCTGCTGCAGCCCTTAGAGCTAAACCTGATATGTTGCTCTGGCAAGATGTTCTGCTTCTGGATCAGCTCGAGGGGTTATTGTCTCTAATCTGTCTTCAGGGAGTTCTGCAGCAGCTTTCCACACTGGGCCTGTCTGATGAAGTTCTACTCACACTTCAGGCCTGAATGATGTGTCCAATGAGTTTCCGGTGGACCCAGGGTGGTCTCACTCTTTCACAGGGCCTGGTTGCTGACATGTAATAATCAAGATCCCAGAAATTCAACACATGAACAATATACTCAAAGCCACTAGGGAAAAGAAACACAACACATTTAAAGGAAAACCCATTAGAATAATAGCAGATTTCTCTTTACAAACCATTAAGTCAAGAAGAGCATGGAAGAAAGTACCTCAAGTCTTGCAAGAAAACAACTTCTAGCTCAGACTGATATATCCTGCACAATTCTCTTTCAAGTTCAATGGAGAAGTGAAATACTTCCAGGACAAAGAACAACTAAAGATTTCATGGTGACAAAGCCAACGCTGCACAGTTTACTAAAAGATATTCCAGAAAGGGATCAAAATGACCACAATTCCATGAAGGAGAATGGAAAGAACCCACTGAATAAGGAAAACAATTAAATACAGGAGAAAAAGAGGTATACAAAAACAGTCTTTCACCTATTGTGTGTACAGCAGCAGAATATTTCCATCAGCAGATTCTACAACTCGACTTCTCCTGCACCCTATGTGTCATGATTCTGTCTGGTTCTACAGGGTGGAAATCATGATTTGATTTGAATATTGGAATGTTGCTTTGCAATATTTAATTTAATCTTAATTAATATTTAATTAATTTTCTCAATATTGTTTAATTACACTTTTTATGATTCATACTATATCTTTGACTTACAATCTACTTATAAGACATGGTATGATATTTTCTTGCAGTATTAGAAACTTTTAAAAGTATGCATACATATATATATGTATACATATATATATGAGTTAGGAAGATGTACAGCTACTTTGTCTTAGTTCATTGAGAATAAATGTTTGTACTAATATTGTTTAGACAAGATATCAGGTCTGCAACTTTTCCTCTGAAGAACTACTATGAGGAAAACAATATGCATGTTATTAATTATTGTAACCATCTTACCAATGTTTTTTGAAACTGTTTCATTGCTATTTTTCCTTTTTCTCATTAAAATGAATAAAAAATAAATAAAAGGGAATAAGAGACAAGGAAAAATGCTATATGATTATCTGCTACAATTTTGTAAATGGTTAGACTTCTAAATGTCTATGTAAGAATCTGTAACTGTTTTTTGTCTTGTTTTGTTTTGTTTTGTAGTCGTCACATTCTATAGGGATTTGTTAGAATATTGATGATGATGAAAAAATACTAGTTCCATGTTAAATTTAAGACATTTGATATTCAGAAAGACAGTGATGTTAAGCTCAAGTACCTATGTACTTGAGTAATAGTATCACTAAGCTTCTCTTCTGGAGGGTTAACATCCCACAAAGGCAGACCAGAAACTTAGAGAAAAAGAAGGGCTACAAGGATAGCTAATATTTTGACATAAGCTCTTTAAGGTGAGTGAGGACTCAGGACATAAAACAACCTGTGCTGTAATTCAGTGGTGTTCCAAATATGCTATTCAAGGAGACTACGGAGCCACAGAACAAAGGAATCAATGATGTACAGTCCACCGAAGAAGAGTAACCTAAAGACAAAACATTCTCTCAGGATTTCACAGAGAGCAAACTGGCCCTTGAGATGGCTGACACTGATAAAAGTTCTACAAAATACTGTACATGGCTTCAAGGTAAACCCTGAGGTGATTTGACTTACCTTGTCAAATACAAAAGTTATATGTTTTGTGATATAGGTCTTGCTTTAACTTGACCTTAAGCATCCAGCAGGAAAGTTTAGCCACAAGGCATAAAAAGTAAACCCAGATTAATTATGAAGACAATAATAAGCATTGTATTCATTACTGTGGCCGTTCTACTGTTGGGTTGTGAAACTACATCATTAATAATTATTTCTTGTTGAAATCAATAAAATTTTAAAAATTAAAAAAAAAGTATTAGACTTTTTTACATAGAAATTTAGAAATCTAAGCACACAAAAAGTTATACCAGTTCAATCCAATGGTGTTTTTTCCTTGTCTCATTTTCTCTTTAATTACCCTTTTTGTTTTCTTTTAAAACAAACATTTACTTGAGAGAGAGTATAGCAATAACTGAAATTACATTAGAAGCAGTACACATCTAGAAGATCAGAATGACAAGCAATCCAAGCACGAGTTTAGTCTTACACATAGCTACTCAGAGTGTCAAAAACCTGTTGGAGATTCTTCATTGTTTAATCCTTAAATTCTTGATTTCCATTCAGCTGTGCCATGCCTTTCCTTTTTTATTTCTTCTTTTGTGTTCTTACACTAGGGAGACTATATGATATTTGCACATGTAGGTGTAGCTTATTTCACTTATGAGTATATCTTTAAGATACATCCACTTATATAAGTCTTCTACTTTATCCTTCTTTATAGCTGAATAATATTCCATTGTATAAAAACACCACGTCTTTTTGAAGAACCTTGAGATGATGAGCATTTTGGTTGTGTCCATGATTTGGCTATCATAAATTGTGCTGCTATGAACATAGGTGGACAAACATCACTATGATATGATGATTTCAGCACTTCTGGAACAATTCCCAGTAGTGGGATATTGGGTTGAATGGGATTTCAGGTCCTAAATTTTTAAAGAGTCTCCACACCAATTTTCATAATGGTTGCATCAGTCTGCATTCCCACCAGCAGTGGAGAAGGGCTCTTTTTTCCCCACACCCTTGCCAACATTTGTTATTGGTTGATATCTTTATGATAACCATTCTTTCTAGGCTGTGATGGTACCTACATGTTGTTTTAATTTACATTTCATGGATGGTTAGTGATGTGCAACATTTCTTCATGCATTTATAGGCTTGTCATATTTCTTTCTTTGAGAAGTGTGTGTTCATCTCAGATGCCCATTTCTTGATTGGGTCTTTGAATTTTGGGACCCTAATTTTTTTTAGTTCATATAAATTTTAGATGAAAGACCTCTGTCTGAATACTTACTAGTTAAAAGTTTTTCAAAATATGTGGCTTGCATTTTCACACTGAGGTGATGTCTTTTGATGTGCAAAAACTTCTAAGCTGCAGGAGGTCCCTGTTGTTGATTCTTTCAAGTGATAAACGTGCATTTTCATTTTGGTCCATGAGCTGTTTCCTTACCCTCATATCTCAAGATTTCCTCCCACTTTCTCTTCCAGGAGACTCAGTATTTCTCTTTTAACATTTAGATCTTTAATCCATTTTGACTTTGGTTTAGTTCATGGTGATAGACCTGGGTCAAGTTTTAGTTTTCAGCTTATAGAGAGCCAGTTTTTCTAGCACCATTGGTTAAAAAGGCTATCTTTCTTCCAGTAAACATGTTTGGCTTCTTTGTCAAAAATAAGGTGGCTGGCATGTTTGTATTTACTTCTGCATCTTCTAGTCTATTCCATTGATCCTCAGGTCTATGTTTTTGCCAACACCATGCTGATTTTATTATTGTGGCTTTGTAGTATAATTTTAGGTCAGGAATTTTAATGCCTCCTGCCTTATCTTTGCTCCTCAGGATTGTTTTTACTATTCCAGTTCTTTTCTGGTTCCAAATAAATTTTAGGAATGAATTCTCCAGATCTGTGAGGTATGTTAATGGTATTTTGATAGGGATTGCATTGAATCTGTATACAAATTTAGGAAGTATGGCCCTCTTCACCATGTTGATTCCTCTTTTCCAGGAGCAGGGAATATCTTTCCAGTTTCTGAAATCCTCTATGATTTCTTTCTTTTTTTTTTTTTTTTGAAGTACTGTAGTTTTCCTCAAAAAGACCTTGTACTTCTTTAGTTAGATTAGTTCCTAAGTATTTCATTATCTGTGATGCTATTGTAAAAGGTACTGTTTCTCGAATTTTCTTCTCAGTGTGTTTGTTATCTGTGTAGAGAATTGCTATTGACTTTTGGTTGTTCACTTTGTATCCTGCATACTACTGAATTTGTGTATTAATTCTAGTAGCTTCTTGGTTGAGCTTTTTGGGTCTTCCAAATAGAGTATCATGTCATCTGCAAATAATGATAGTTTGACTTCTTTGTTACTTATTCTTAATCCTTTTGTTTCTCTCTCTTATCTAATGGCTGTAGGTAATGATTCCAGAATTATATTCAATAGGAGATGTGACAGAGGTTACCCTTGTCTTGTACCAGATCTGAGAGTAAAAGTCTTCAGTTTTTCCCGTTTATAATTATAATTAGCTATTTAATTGTCTAGATAGCTTTTATCAGACTCAGGTAGAGGATATCTATTCTAACTTGCTGTAGGACTTTGAACATGAATGAGTGTTGGACTTTGTTAAAAGCCTTTTCTGCATCAATTGAGATGATCATAGGGTTTTTGGACTTGGCTCTATTGATATAGTGCATTACATTTATATATTTGTGTGTATTGATCCATCCTTGAATCCCTGGGATAAATCGTACCTGGTCATAGTGTATTATCTTCTTAATGATTTGCTGTATTTTATTTGCAAAAAATTTGTTGAGCATTTTTGCATCTATGTTCATGAGAGAGATTGGCCAATAGTTCTCTTTTTGATTGCATCCTTCTCTGGTTTGGGTATCAATATAACAGTTGCTTCCAGGAATGATTTTTGGAGGATAGTTTCCTTCTCTATTTCATTGAAGAGTTTGAAGAGTATTGGGATTATATGTTCTCTAGATTTCTTATAGAATTCAGCAGTGAGTCCATCAGGGTATAGACTTTTCTTTGTCTGTAGCTTTTTTTATTATATTTTGATTTTATTGGCTGTTATTGGGTTGTTGAGCATTCTTATATCTTCTTGCTTCATTTTTAGTAATTTGTACCTTTCTAGGAATCTGTTCATTTCATCTCTATCTTCAGTTCTGTGAGAGTAAAGATTCTCAAAGTAGCAATTAATGATCTGAATCTCCACTGGGTCTGTGTAGAGAATTGCCTTTTCACTCCTTATTGTTTCAATTTGAGTTTTGTCTTTTCTCTCTTGATAAGGTTAGCTAGGGATTTATCAACTTTATTTGATTTTTCAAAGAACCAGCTTCTCGATTTGTTAATTCCTTGTATTTTTTTCTTCGTCTTGCTTGAATGAATTTCTACTCTAATCTTTATAATTTCCTCCCATCTTTGGGCTTTGGATTTCCTTTCCATTTCCTTTTCTAGATAATTGAGGTTCAGCATTAGAGTATTTATCTGTTCTTGTTTGGTTTTCTTAATGTGTGAGTTCAGTGCTATAAATTTCCCCTAAGAACTGCTTTCATTGCACCCCATAAATTCCAATAAGCTGCATTTGAATTTTCTTTAAGTTGTAGATATTGTTTAATTTCTTGTTTTATTTCATCTGTAACCCATTGGTTGCTGAGGAGGGTACAGTTTAATTTCCATGTGTTTATGGAGTTCTTGCAGCTTCTTTTGTCATTTATTTCCAGTTCATTTTTAGTATAGATGATTATGTATACATAATCATGGCCTATGGACTAGTATTCAGTCTATTTTAGAAAATGTCCCATGAGCAGCTGAAAAAAATGTGCATTCAGAAGTGGCTATGTGAAACATTCTGCACATCTCCATTAAGTCCATTTTATCCAAGTACTGGTTCAGTTCTGTTATTTCTTTGCTAAATTTTTGTCTGCCTGACCTATCTTTTTGGGATATAGGGGTGTTAAGGTCTCCTGTTGGGATTGTTGTATTAGATATTAGAGTTTTCATGTCCATTAAGACTTGTCTTAGAATTTGTGCTATAGCATCCTATAACTCAGTAGTTTCCCAAATTTTCAGTTCGAGGAGATTATGGGGCCACAGAGGAAAGGGATTGAAGATATACAGTGTACCTAAGGAGAGGCACTTACAGAGAAAACATTCTCTCAGGCTTTCACAGAGAGCAAATTGGTCAAGTAATGGTCGTGACTCATCCAGATGGCTGACACTGACAAAAGTTCTACAAAGCACTGTACATGGTTTCAAAGTAAATCCTGAAGGGATGTGACTGACCTTGGGAGATACAAAAGTTCCAGGTCTTGCTTTAACTTGCCCTTAACCAACCAGCTGAAAAGTTTAACCACGAGGCATAAAATGTAAAGCTAGATTAGTATGCTGAGCTGTAAAAGGCTTAAATCAACAGCTTCCATCATTGCCAGTTTTGCCAATAACCTACTGCAATTATGTAACATTGGATTATGTGTGCAACTACTTTCTCTCAGTTCAATGAGAAGAAATCTTTTTGTACCAATAGTGATTAAGAAAATTATCACATCTATAACCTGTCCTCTTTATGAGAACTAGGAGGACAACAATATGCATTGTATGAAATATTGGGAATATACTACTAATGGGTTCGGAATTTCTTGGATTGTTTCTTATTAAGTGAAATAAAGGGGGAAAATGATCAATGAACCTTAAAAAAAATTTGTCTTATGTAGCTGGGTGCTCCCATGTTGGGTGCATACATATATATGAGAGTTTTCTTTTCTTCTTCAATATTTCCCCTAACCAGTATGTGGTGGCCTTCTTTATCTCATTTGATCATTGTTGGTTTGAAATTGAGACTATCTGAGAGTAGGATTGCTACCTCTGATTTTGTCTGAGGTTCTGGGGCATGTAGTATTGTTTTCTATCCTTTGACTTTCAGCCTATGAGTTTCTTTATGAGTTAAGTACATTTCTCGTATATAGTATATTGTTAGCCTTTCCTTCCTAATACACTGTGCCAGTCTATTTCTTTTAATTGGTGAATTGTGACCATTTACATTGTTGGTTATGATTGAGATGTATTGATTTATGCTTGCTGTGTTGTTTACCTGAGTTGGTTACTGCTTTATCCCCTGTGTTTAATTGTTTGCCCTGTTGGGTCAATTCTTTCCATTCTCATTTGTGAAGTTCTGGTCATTTTGGTCCCTCTCTAGAATATCTTTTAGCAGTCTGTATAGGGTTGGCTTTGTCAACATGAAATTCTTTAGTTGTTCTTTGTCATGGAAGTATTTCACTTCATCAAACTTGAAAGCGAGTTTTGCAAGATATAGCAGTCTGGGCTTAGATTTGTTTTTGTGAAGGACTTGAAGAACTCTGCTCCATGCTGTTCTTGGCTTCATGGTTTGTGAAGAGAAATCTGCCATTATTCTGATTGGTTTTCCTTTAAATGTGATCTGTTTCTTTTCTCTAGCAGCTTTTAGTAATTCATTCTTGTGCTGGATTTCTGGAATCTTGACTATTATATATCTGAGTGTGCTTTTAATTGGGTTGATGTTATTTGGATTTCTATATGATTCAGTCACTTGACTGCCATATTATTTTTCCATATTTAGGGAGTTTTCTGCTAATGCTTCTGTCCATATACTTTTTATATCATTCATATTGATTCCTTCTTTCTTGCTGATGCTAATTAATCTCATGTTGTTCATCTCTGCAACATCTTGTAGATGTTGAATGAGTTTTTCCTGAATCCTAGTTGTTAAGAGATCCTTTCTTACCTTTTCACTAGCTGCAACAGTGTCTTCAAGATCTGAAACTCTGTCTTCACTTTCATTCAGACGGCATTGCCAGCTTGTCCCTGAGGCTTTAAGTTCCTGTGTATCTCTTTGAGTCTGCTTCATGCAATCTGTTTCTTTCCTATATTGCTCATTCAAGGAGTCCAAAGTTTTTCTAATCTCCACCAATTTTTTATCAGTGTCTTCTTCCAAAGTAGTTATTAATTCTTTCATTATAGTTATCCTTACTTTTTTACTTCAGAAATTTTTTTCACTTTATTTATTTATTACTTTTGAGAAGAAATAACAATGTGACAGCTTTAAAACACATTAGTAATGCATTCCCAATAATTCATACAATGCATATTGTTGTCTTCATAGTAGATATATAGAGCACAGGGTGTAGATGCGATAATTTTTCTAATCATTATTGGTACTAAAAATTTCTTACCATTGAACTAAGAGAAACAACTGCATACATAGTCCAAATAGTTCCATAACTGCAGTGGATTATTGGCAAAACTGTCAATGTTGGATGATCTGATTTGCTTTCTACCATTCTGCAGTTGTCTCTTTAGATCTATTAATTCAGAGAGTTCTTTTTTTACTTCAGAAAATATTTCTAATTTGATTTCCTCTACACCTATTTGTAGTTGTTTCTTTACTTCAATTGCTATTAATTCAGAGATTATTTTGGCTTTGGAGATTATTTCTGATCTGATTTCCTCTATACCTCTCTGCAGTTGTTTCTTTACATCAGATGCTATTAAACCAGAGATTTCAGCTGTATTATTCCCATTTTCTTCTATGTTAGTGTCTCTTGCATTTTGGAGGGATAGGTTCAGGTCCTGAGATTGCACTTTGCTCCTTCTTACTGTCATTGTGTAAAGCACTATCGTCTGCCCTTTGGTGCAGAGCTTGGTGCAATTATACCTTTAGCGTAATTATTACGCAAAAGAGACTATATGGTTAAGGCAGTTTTACTTTCGTATTTACAGGACTACAGTAAGGAACACTAGTAGTGAGTAGTGATATTTAGCAGTTCACAAACTTTTGTAACTATTGAGTTTGTATTTTACACAGTAAGAGCAAACTTTATGTCTCTGTAGCTCAGCTAATATTAAATTGTGGTTTTGTACTTAATTTAGTTCACTTATTTTTATTTATTTATTTTTTTTTTTTTATTTTTTTATTTTATTTTATTTTATTTTTATTTTTTTTTTTTTTTGGCTAATTACCACCCTTTGACGTACCTGGGTGGGATGAGTCCAGAGAAGATGGAGGTTGGTCTGGCTGGCTCTGTGAAACAGGAAGTTGCCCCCATGCGGCTCTGTGGTGCTGGAGGCTGGGAAAGTCAGTTGATCAGAAAGGCCATATGGAACAGCAAGTCGCTCTCGCACAGCTCAGCAGAGCTGGTGACTGGGGTGAGCTTTTATAAGTCTTGCTCAGATCTTACCTTTGCCTTTTAAGTGGCTCTGGTATCATTATAAGCCTTAGGCTTCAGAAGTTTTTGCAAAACTGGTAGGAAAAGTTCTGCTTGCTGGATCAACAACAACTTAGACAAATACAAATGCACATTTCAGTGTTGGTATAGCAGCTGTATCCATCAGCATACAGTTAAAATAGAAAACACATCATTTTATTTGTTTTTGCAATATAATTTTTCTCTTCTGTCTTTCTTTCTTTCTTTCTTTCTTTCTAGCTTTCTAGCTTTCTTGTCTGTTTGATATGTGGTCTTGCTATATAGCTCAGGCTGGCTTCGAACTCACTGTGTAGCTCAGGATGACCTCAAACTCATGGCAATCCTCCTGCTTTAGTCTCACAAATGCTGCAGTCACAAGTGTTAAAATGATGCCCAGAACAATGATATTCTTTTTTCTTTCTTTTTTTCTTTTGAAATATATTTTAATATAGGGTCTATAGGGTCTCACTACACAGATCAGATTTGTAGTGAGCCTTCCTGTTTTTCAGCCTCCCGAGCACTGAGATTACAGGCACGTGCCACCATGTCTAGTCTCAATCTCTGTCTCAGCATGTCCTGGGGGCTAGCTGGCATGGCAAGCTGGGGATCAAACCCCTGGCCCTTGGGTCTCCCTAAGCAGCACTTTAATCTGCTGAGCTATCTGGCTGGCCCTATAGTGAGATTTTTTGTTAAGCAGAAAATGTACTAGAAATTGTAAAGGCAGAAAGGGAACACTCAGTTCTCACACAGTACATAGCAAATCATTTTGCTGATACTATGTCTGCTACCACATCCATGCTTTCTCTTGCATTCCCTGTCTTTTGTGATTGATCAGGAAAATACAGATGGCTCTAGACTGGGTGATATGTAGGGGGAACCCCATGACTGAAGTTTCCTTGCTAGAGATCTTGAGAAAAACAACAGGTTGGATGCTCTTACTTTTCCCCTTTGTGCCTGCATCTTCACGGCTTTTGCTAGTGTTCATTTTCATAGCCACTTGTTTAGCCAAATCCAACTTTGAGTTTGCAAATATGGTCTTCTCTTAAGAATGTAACCAATGATGGATGTGGTGCTGTACTTCTGCTTGAAATGTCCTGCCACTGCAAAAATTGTCAACAGGGAAGAGCTGGTGAGTTTGATAATGTAACAAATGATGCCAGATTAGCTTATATTATTTTGTACCTTATTTTCAAATACCTGCCAACCACATCTGCCTCAAAGTTAATCTTTCATTTAAATTTCTTTTTTTATCTTTATTACATTTAATAAGAAATAACAATGTGACAGTTTCAAAACGCATTAGTAGTACGTTTCCAAAATTTGATACAATGCATATTGCTGTCCTCCTATTAGTTATACAGAGCACAGTGTGTAGACATAATTTTTCTAATCATTATTGGTACAAAAGTTTTTTTTTTTTTTCTCATTGAACTAAGAGAAAGTAGTGTTATACTTAATCCAATGTTCAATAATCACTGTGGGTTATTGGTAAAACTGCCAATGTTGGAAGCTGTTGACTTAAGCCTTTTACAGTTCAGCATTCTAATCTAGCTTTCCATTTTATGCCTTGTGGTTAAACTTTTCTGCTGGGTGGTTGAGGGCAAGTTTAAGAAGATGTATAGTGTGCCTAAGGAGAGTCACTTAGAGAGAAAACATTCTCTCAGGCTTTGAGAGAGAACAAACTGGTCAAGCAACGGCCATGACTCATCCAGATGGCTGACACCGACAACAGTTGTACAAAGCACTGTATATAGTTACAAAGTAAATCCTGAGGGGATTTGACTCACCTTGGGAGATACAAAAGTTACATGTTTTGCTATACAGGTCTTTCTTAAATTTCTTCTGTAAATTTTAGAAATTATTTTATTTATTTATTTGGTACGGGGTCTCACTACACGTGGCATACAGTACTGGGGATCGAAGTTGTGTTCTTGGGCTTGCCAAGCAGGTGTTTTCACTGCTGAGTTATCTCCCCAGTCGTCACTTAAATTTCTATCTGATGTACTGACTGCCTTTTTCTTTCCTCCACAGTCTTTGACCTCCTCCCATCCTCCAATCAGAGGCTGAATCCTGGTGCTTTGCTGCCAGTCCTCAGAGATCCCACGCTGAATGAGCTGTATATGATTGCTACCTTCAAGCTTCAGACTAAAAGCTCAGCCACCATCTTTGGCCTCTACTCAACTGATAACATCAAATACTTTGAATTTACTGTGATGGGACGTTTAAACAAAGGTTAGCTAAAATGTAGAAATGATTTTGATAAAAATACCTTCTCCTGTTCTAAGATATTCCTTATATTTCCTTTGTACCAATTTATTCTCACTTCTTCAGTTTATGTCCAGTGCTGTATTCTTCGTTTTGCACATTTGTCTATATTCAGTAGAGGTATGGCAGTATTGGGAGAAAGAATGAAAAATTGCTAGTGGCCAAGTTGTCTTTTGACATTATCTCATCTTTGTGTGATTCTTAGTACGGTCCTGAAAGAGACAAGATCCAGGACAACAGGTCACTGTCTGCATCAGATCATACTACCCAGTAGGTAGCATACACAACAGACATTCTTTTTCTCAGTTCTGGAGGTTAGGAAATCTGAGGGCAAAGCACCTGCAGATGTAGCTTCTTACTAGGGCCTACATGCTGACTTGTAGATGGTCCTCTTTTCATTGTCTTTTCACACAGCAGAGAGAAAGACCATCTTCTCTCATGTCGCTGTGTAAAAGCAAATGGATCCCATCATGGAGGTCTCACTGTCAGCACTAAGTTGAGGCTGAGGGTAGATAGAACTTGCCATTAGACTGCCTTAGCCTCCCAGAGTGCTGGGAGTGTGAAAATCACTCCTCAATGGTTCTATTTCCAAATACCATCACGAGGAACAGGTCTTCAGTATGTAAATTTGATGAGGAGGATACCAGACATTTCTCCCATACCAGCCACCCATACCATTTTTAGGTTCCTTGGATACCTATAGCTGAGCAGAGCAGAATGTATTCCCAGCTCTGCAAGCATCCTAAAAAAAAAAAAAAAAACTTTCATTTGCTATGGATTGTGACAGATATGTTGGTACTCCAAGAATTTAATAAAATGGGAAGGGCAATTCTGTCTGGGCGTTATGCCTGTTTCAGCTCACTTTAAGAACACAGATACTTCCTATTACTTTAATCTCTCTTAGATTTTACTTTTGACTGAACCCTTCTGTCTCTAGGCTTAGGAGCTAAAAGAAATTCTTAATTCTTAGCTTTGCCAGTATTATTAGGTTAGATCAAAAAGGAAAGGGACTTGCACCACTTCTTTCAGGTCAAGTTTCAACACAGCCCTTCCCTGTTCTACCTGCCTCTAAATCTGCTTCCTTAGTCTGTGCCTCCTGGCTCTTAAGGATCTGTGATATGTCAGGTACTGGAGTCTGGGGACATGGCCAGCAATTCCTGATCCTTTGTCCCCATCCCCTTCCTGCTCTGAGGATATCCTATCTCTCTGCTCTGAGTCAAACAGCCTCATTTGCCTTTCTTCTCTAAGATACTGCTTGTTTCCCAACAACCCAGAAACTCACTTGTGCTTGCTGCCACTGGCCAGCAGCTTCTCACTACTTCAAGGCCATGGGAAGCTTTCTTGAGCTTACTTACTGCCTAATAGGTACTCTGTAGAGTGACTCTTGAGAGCCACTGAAAATTGATCCTATGTAGGATGGCAGGATGAGGCTACAATGCCTAAAGCAGTCAAGCCACCTCAGTCGCGGGGGGGGGGATCCTGTCTGGGCATGTTGGGCTCTTGGTTGCTAGGCAACCTTGTGTCTTGTAAAAGTCTAAATAAAGGCCCTTACTATTCAGGGCGTGTTTTCACCAACCAGGCAGACAAGCCCCTACCTAGCACAGCTCTGGTGTTCTAAACTATCTTTTCCTCATTCCTGCCACACTATTTCTCCCCGGGGAAAATGGATCCCACTGAAACACTAACAGATCCTTACAAATGCACCTGGATTTTCAGCCTCACTACATCTCCCTCTCTTTCTTAATAGCTAGTCAGTGTCAACCTGTGGTGATGAGCCTGCAGCGCTAGGGAGCACAGTGCAACAACTTCCCCTGCGCTCATAATTCCCATTCACTCAGGAAGACAAGCGCAACACTAGATATTTAGGCAGGCAAATCAATGAGTGAGGGACTGGTTATGTGTTTCCCTCGAAGAATCATTAGTGATGTGATGTGGTTCTAAATTCCAGCTGGTTAAAATTGTAAGGGAAAAGACAAAAGCACCGATGAATACTTCCCATTGTAAGCTAGATCTCAAATGTCCCCCGGGGGCCCATTGGTAATGACCTGGTTGCCAGCCCATGCTGGCATCTTCTTGGAGATAGTCTGGGAAATACTTAGGAGGTAGGATATACTTGGGGGTAGTTAGGTCATTGGGCATGCCTGGAAGCTGATATTGAGGCCCCAGTGCTTTCCTACTTCTCCTCTTGTTTTCTGGCCTCCATGAGGTGAGTAGCTTTGTTCTACTGCACATTGCCCCCATCTTGATGCTCTACTTCACTCCAGGCCCAAAAGTAAAGGAGCCAACTTACCACAAACTGAAACCTCTGAGGCCATTAGACAGAGTACATATTTTCTCCTTTTAAATGTTGATCTCAATATTTTGCTATAGTGATAGATAGTTAATACACACACACACACACACACACACACACACACACACACACACCTCTAATCCATCAGACAGATTAATGGTTCTTAGAAAATGGATGGTGGGATATACTTCTGGAATGAGCCCTCAAAAATCCAGAAATGAGAATTCTCAGAAGACAAAGAACAATTTGTATAGTAGCAAAGTTTGGAGAGTTAAAGACTGTTTATAAAGAAGTTTGTTTTCACTGGAATAATGGGAAAAGAACAAATCTTTGCCATCACTAGCAAACCTGGAAGTTTTAAGAAGCAGCAGCAGCCCGTGTGTTTGAAACAAGAGAGAAGTTGGGTGTCTTTCAGGTCCATGGAAAAGAGGTGGTATGTCATTTTGACGCCCCAGCAAGGCACTCAGAGGTGGCTGTGCCGACATCATTTACAGGGTGGGGTGCTGTCTCCCTGCATGGGCAGCTCTATAGATTATTCATCAGGCAAAGGCTTTGCTGATCTCCTTGTTAATTTGCATAGGAGATATTGAAGTCATCAGAAGAAATCCAGATATATCTATACTGACTTAAAACACCTGAATAAAAAATAAAGTACCTCTTTCTCTTTACTGAACTTTCATGATTTGAGAGAGGGAAGAATGTGACTACATAGGTGGAATCAAGAAGCAGGATCGACCTATCTGCGCTCAGGTGAGTCACAGGAGAAACTAAAGGGTAGCTAATGAAGAAGGCAAGGGATGAGTTTACCACAGAGCTCTCTTTTACTCTTTCTCCCTATGTCATCCCACCCATGGACATCTCATTAGTACTCATAAGACATAATTTGAGTCAAGGTACCCCTGGCCCAAAGGCCTTGATTGGTTTCTCATTCTAAATTGAATATGGTAGAAACGTCTCAGCTGGACAATTGGGACTCTCACAGCCAGGTTTCTACCTAGCCTTTTGAGTTTGACCCTTGGTCTGGCCCTTTATGAGGCCTACTAGACTACTAGAAGGACCCACTATTGTCCTGTGGTTCATTCATGCCATTTTCCCTACTCTATCCTTTTTTCCGCATGCCATAGTCTTCCCAGAACAAGCTTTGCATCCTCTCCAGATATCATTCAAACCCATTCCAAACATCTGTGGATTTATATCTTTTAAGAAAGGTGCTAATCATAGTTGACCTTGTACCTGAATTACTTCTAGCTCTCCTCTCTAGAGGTTGTATGCTCCATTTAGACAATGCTATCGTTTGTGCCTAGATATGCCCCCAAAGCTTCAGGCAGTCATGGGGCCGGCTTCAAGAATTTATGCTTGATTCATGATCCAATACCTGGATTATGGGTGTGAGTGTTTCCCCTGCCATGAGGCAGGTAGCCTGCATACTATATAAGGGAGGGAAAGAGGCTTGCTGTCTGCTGCTTCTCCCTCTGTGCTCTTGCTGTTTTTGCTGTTTTCTGCTCCCATGAACTGTTACCTTCTGTCATATACCACTCTTCCTTGGATCCAGCTGAGTACGGACTGAAACTTCCACAAACTGTGAGCTAAATAAATCTTTTCTGCCTTAATTTTGGTTGTTGGGAATTTTGTCTCAGCAACAAGAGAAAAGTAACTAAGACAGATCATCTCCAAAGTAGGGATGATAAAAACAAACTCACAGGTTGATGATATAGTCTGAGTTATGATTATACAAAAGCCAATAAACTTTAGGTTATGAGGTACACTAAAACACTTAGCTTCTTAAATAGTACAAAGGTAGAAGATAGATGAGAGAAAGAGAGAGAGAGATAATAGGCAGGCAGACAGACAGATAGACCGAAACCTACCGTTTAAGTTGCTGTGTTCCAAAGACAGACAAAGGCTTTTATCAATGATAGGGTCATCTTTAAAAAAAAAAAAAAAAAAAAAAGCAAACAGAGCAACAACAAAAAACAACAACAGAAAAAAAAGGAAATGAGAAGAACTACTTCAGTGTTCATCCGATCATAACCAAAGAACTTGGAAACGTAGAAAGGAAGGAAACCCCAAGAACTTGCTGTTGTAAAAATCCTAACTACGTGGGAAATATTACAAAGAATCAACAACTGGGATGATGTCATCTTATTTTAAAAAAAAAAAAAACCTTTTTCACAGCAAAAGAAATCATCAAGAGTGGAGAGACAGCCCACAGAGTGGGATAAAAAATTGACAGCTGTTCCTCAAACAGAGGAATAATATCTAGAATATGTGGTGAATTAAAAACAATCTGTTCCCTAAATTTACAGACCCAATCCAAAAGTGAACTAGTGAAATGAATAAACATTTCTCAGATGAAGAAATAGAAATGACAAATACATAGATTAAAAATGTTGAACATCACTGATCATTTAAAAGATGTAAATTGCAATAGTGAGACTCTATCTCACCTTTTCCTCTGTTAGTTTTCAAAATATTCTTGTGAATTCCTTTTGATTGAGCTCAGTTTGGAAGTGATCCTATGCAAAAAAAAAAAAAAAAAAAAAAATGGCTATCATTGAGAAATCAATCATTAAATGCTAGAGGGTCAGTGGGGAAAAAAAAGAATCCTTCTTTACTGGTGCAACTACTGTGGAAATCAGTGCAGAGATACTGCAGAAAGTTAGGACCAGAGGCTCCATTTGATCCAGTTATTACTCTTCTTGATATCTTCTTGAAAGAATTAAAAACATCATACCACAGTGACATATGCAGATTCATTTTTATAGCAGCACAGTTTATAATAGCTAAATCATGGAAATAGTCCAAATGCTCATCAACTGAGGAATGGAGAAAGAAAACATGAGTTTTCTTTTTTATAAAATGGAGTACTACATAGCTGCAAAGAAGGATAAATGTGAGACACTTTGAGCTAACTGGATACAAATCAAGAACATATTCATAAGTGAAATCAATTGGACATGCGCTTGTAAATATTTCAGTGTCTCTGGTGTGAGAAACCAGAAGGTGTAGATAAGTAAAATAGATACTGTGAAAATACAGTATAGTAGATATTATAAAATAGGAAGTGTTATGGTTTATGTCTAGTTGTCCCCCCAAAGCCTCATGGAGTCATTGGGCGGAGACTTCTAGAGTTTGAGACTTGATCCATGATCCCTGGGATTATAGGCTTTAGTACTGATGGGATTATGGGTGGAAGTACTTCTGGGATTATGGGTGTAGCCTAGGGTGGGAGCTAAGGCGGAGAGCCTGAATGCAATATAAAGAGAGACAGAGAGACAGACTGGAGCTCGAGCTGTTGCTGTTGCTCTGCTGCCGTGTTGGTTGGCTACCTCTGCCGCCATTTTCTTGCTGTTCCGCCGCCATGAACTGGATGCTCTCTGCTCTGTTCCACTTAGCCTTGGGCCAGCCGAATATGGACTGAAACCTCCACAAACTGTGAGCTAAATAAACCTTTCCTTCCTTCATTTTGAGTGTCGGGTATTTGTCTCAGCAACGAGTAAAAAGTAACTAATACAGGAAGGAAATATTCAAATGGGGAAGAGGAACTAGGATGGGGGAGAAGGAAGGAAAGGAAAAGAAAAGTAATGAGAAAAGAAGAAAAAATAGAAACAAAGCTTTTGTAAAGAGAGAGGGGAAAGAGGCTGAGGAGAGAGCTCAGTGGCTTAAGCACCTACCTGGCAAATGTCAGATTCTGAGTTCAATGCCCAGTACAAAAAAAGAAAGAGGGAAATGGAGTTAAGGGATGATAGGCAAATGGGGAAAGAAAAGCATCAAGATCTATCATGTAACTCTCTATGATGATTTGATCATTATGCATACCTAAAATGTGCCCATAAGCTTAGTCAATTAAAAAGAATTTACTATTGTGGTAGAGGCTTGGCAAATCCCTGGGCTTAAGGAGAGAAGACAGGCCGTGGGTAGAGTCGAGCTGCTAAGGCCTGTCAGCAACAGAAATAGCTAAGGAGAGATGGCAGAGGGTCCGCAGTAAAATTCTGGACTCAGGAATGAGGGAGAGAAAAGTAAGGAGCCTCAAAGCCTTAGCAGCAATATTTGCTAAGCCTGTAAAGTGTGTCGGGGCTATGTTCAACTCTTACTACCTATTTTTCCTTTTAACTTTCAAAATATTCCTGTGAACTCCTTTTTTTAAAATTTTTTTTATTTTATTTATTTTTTTCTTGTTTCAGAACATTGTTTGTTTATTCACTCATTTTTATGACTGGCTCAGCCCGCCCCAAGGGCAGGGCTGGCGCAGCATGTGGTGCCAGGATCGAACCGCGGTCCTTGAAGCCGCCCAAGCTTTCTCAAGCAGGTGCTTTAGACCACTGAGCCATTCCGCTTTTGATTGAGCTCAGTTTGGAAGTGCAGAAGATAGAAAGAATTGAAAAATGACACCAAGTTTTAGTAAGGGCAGAAGAACTAAAACCCAATTGAGCCAAAGTTAGTGATTCAAACATAAGATACTGAAAGAGATGCTTTTAATCATGATATGTTCAGAATAGGGAAGAATAAGGCAAGAATAAATCTCCTGTCTCACATGTAGAACAAGATTACCAGATAACTGAAGTAAGTCATAGTTCTTCTACTTCCACCTCAACCATCAAAAGAAGTGTCCTTTAAATGATCTGAAATAAAAGAAAAAAGTCCAGTCGAGATGAGAAGCTAGAAAACAATCTTTCCAGTCAGGTTAGCTGTGCAGACCTAAGTAAATTATGTATTGGGGTACTCAGAAAAGAACTTGATAGCGAGGTGCTGCCAGTAGGAATCATGGAGAGCCAACCAGAGAAAGGCAGATGTATCTCTATCTATATAAAACAAAGAAAGAAAAGTACTGAAAGCCACGAGTTGGTGAGCTTAGGGGTTTGGATTATTATTCATCTCTTTAAATATTGCCTGGAAAAGAAATCTAGGATTTTTACAAAAGATGAAATACGGTTACTATCATAAGAACAAATCACCTTTTTTTTTTTTTTTTTTTTTTTTTTTTTTTTTTTTTTTTTTTTTTTTTTTTTTTCTTCAGTAAAGTTTCTAACTGGTAGACCAAAGGGAGCTCATAAAAATAATATATTTCCACTTTAGAAAATAGTGTTATAAACTCACACATACTGTTCTAAATAATATAAAAAATGTGCCAGATAGTAGTACTGGTAGGGTTTGATATGTTGTAGATATGTTATGTTATCTTTTTTATGTATTTAGTACAGAGTCTACAAGGTATCACTATGCAGATCAGACTCATAGTGATCCTCCTATTTTCAAGCACTGGGAATACAGGCATGGGCCATCACTCCCAGACTCAGTCACTGGTCCAGGGCACCGCTGGGCTGGGGCTAGCACAGCACACCTGGGATCAAACCCCAGTTGCTATGCCTGCCTAAGCAGGAGGTGCTTTAGTCCGCTGAGCTATTTCACTGGCTCTTAGATTTTTGACAAGTTTTGTTATTTGCACTGAACTTTTCAACTTAATGTCTAAAGTGAAGATTTAATCATATTTGTAACTGGCATAAAGCAGGAAAATGGAGTTGAACATACTAGATGATGTTGTCAGCGTTTAGAAGATGACACAGTGGACTGCAGTCAATCAGATGAAATTTAACAAGAATAGATGCGCGTCTATCATCTAGAAGGGAATTGCAATGGTACAAGATGTGGGAGGCCTAACCCAAGAGTTCTAGTGAACAGCTTTAAGATCCAATCAATATTGCACATAGTCAGATACATAGTAGCAGCTCAGAAAAAAAAATAAATACATACATACCTTGGGAAAATAAAAGAGCCAGACATAAAATAAGAGTATAAAATTCACCTAAAAGTATTTGAAAAAGTCATTTGAAATCAATATCAGACTAAGTTTATCTAAACTCAGAGGAGTAAAAGTAGGTATCACTTGCAAAAGTGAAAGAAAACAGAAATCACTCTGCATTAGGAAAATATTGGGGTGCTATTCTAAAAGTGAAATGGATTTCTCTTTAGAATAATGATCTTCTTGTAACTGGAAATGTACTGGGAGAAGCTGAATTTTTACTGAAGATATTTGTGAAGTAAGATATTAAGCTGCATGACTTATAATATTAATATTCATTCAGTGTTTCCACTGAGGCTGAAAAGGTTCCATGGACACCTAATAAATTACTTTGCAGCTCCTCCTCTAACATGACCTTTGGGTTTTGTGCACTTCACAGTTTTGTCACCCACCAGACAATTTCACACAAACTGTGATGTCTCAAAGTTTTTTCAAAATGCAAAGCCCTCTGCAGATATTTAATATAATTGCTAGATTTTATTTTACTAGTTTCTGTCTGTTTCTTCCTCTATCTCTCATTTCTGCCTATGCCTCTGCCTCTGCCTGCCTCTCTCTCTCCCCCCCCCTTCCCCCTCTCTCTGTTGCATAAACTCTACATTTCTTCAAATTGTTATGAGAACATTTTGAAACGGGCTGGATATATCAGAGTCGTTTGGTATACTTTCAAGAAAAGCAATGTGATGATTTATCTTTCATATGTATTTCCAAAGTAATAAAGTTACCAACACCTAGTGAATAGGGTGCAAGGATAATTAAAGGTAAACAAGGATGTTCATCCCCAAACTCAATAGGAAGTTTTAAAATATATGATTATTTTCAAAGAAGAAAGATTGATGGTTTTAACTGTATACATAAAAATGCCAAAGGACAAAGTGGTTTTCCAGACAAAGTAGAAAGCCCCAGAATGAATCTAAGTTTCTGCCTGCAGGCCAGACCACTCTGCACTTCTTTGATCAAGCAGTTCCATATTTTAAAAACTGGCACTCTGCTTCACCACTTTGGCATTCACATTTCATAACGTTTCTGGCTATCAAGTTAACTCTTTGAAAAGTACCTTTTGAAAATTTTTTCTTGAGATAGCAATACTGTAAATCATTATTGTTTGGTTTACATTTTTATTGCCTCGTAGCTTCTGAGATCATAGCTAATCAAGCTGTACTATGTGGTTCTTGTGTTTAGGCATGGAAATATTGATTTTGGATAGTTTTATAAAATTAGTGCCCCAAATTGTCAAGTGCACAATATCTAAGTCTAGAGGGAAAAGATTTGCATAAAACACCAATAGAAAGAACCTCTACCTTTAATAAAAAGACATAACTCTGGATAACAAAAATCAGATTGAATACATGCTCTTTTTTTTTTTTTTTTTTTTTTTTTGAGAGGGGTCTACAGAGTGTTCAGGGTCCCACTACTAGGTTGGACTTGTAGTGATCCGCCTGTTTACAGCCTCCCAAAAGCTGGGATTATAGGCGTGTGCCACCACGCTCAGTCCCAATTACAGTCTCAATGTGCCCTGGGGGTGGGGCTGGCACAGCAGGTCTGAGGATTGAACTCCCAGCCTCTGAGCCTGCTTGCAGGTGCTTTAATTTGCTGAGCTATTTGACTGGACCCATGTTCCATTTTATTTTTCTCTGTTATATAGAGAAAAGAAACTCTCAATCTGCAAGATATCTGGGATGAGTTTATGTCCTCTAAAAATCAAAGAATGAATTTCAGGAACAATGATTGTTAAGAGCAGAATTCTACTTTTCTTTCTTCTTTAATTTTTTAAAATTTTATTTATTTTTTTCTTGTTTCAGAACTTTTGTTTGTTTGTTTATTTTTATGGCCGGCTCAGCCTGCCCTGAGGGCAGGGCTGGCACAGCATATGGTGCCAGGGATCGAACCGCGGTACCTGCAGCCGCCTAAGCTTTCCTAAGCAGGTGCTTTAGACCACTGAGCCATCCTGCCGGGCCCAGAATTCTACTTTTCTTTTTCATTTTTTAAATGTATTTAGTACAGGGTCTACAGGGTCTTAATACACAGATCAGATTCTTAGTGATCCTCCTGTTTTCAGCCTCATAGCGCTGGGATTGCCGGTGCACGCCACCAGGCCCAGTCTGTGTTGTTTCAGCTCGCCCTGGGGGCGGGGCCGACGCGGCATGCCAGAGATCAAACCCCAGCCGCTGGGGCGCTTTAGTCAGCTGACGTATCTGGCCAGCCCTCAGATCCTTTTTGCTCTTTTTTCTTTTTCTTTTTCTTTTTTTTTTCCAGTATAGGGATTGAATTGAGGACTTTGTGCTTGCCAGGTAGGCGCTTAAGCCGCTGAGCTATCTCCCTGGCTGTAAGCAAGATATATTTATCTGTCCGAGAGGGACAGAAGGGGGCCTGGGTGGGTTGCCAAGGAATTTGTCTTCTCTAGGGATTTTTATAGAACAAATTCATAACACAAAACAGGTCCAAGGTGGGAAAAAGTGGAAATTTGCAAGGTGGGCATGAGGTGGGACAAAACTATGATGAAGCAATAAGCCACAAGCATAATTCATCGCTCAGGTAAAATTCATTAAATTAGGATCAAATGCGGAAGTGAGCTGCAAAGCAAAAGGGCATGAACACAGAACAGGGGCTTTTCTTGTAGGGGGTTGGGTTAGTGACTCTTCTCGGCTTTTGTGAGGTGATTGATACCTATTTAGAATATCCATCTCTGGCGCCCATCCCTAGGGAGGTATGTGGGTACATTGGTTTAATCTTTTGTCTTGAGGTCTGGCCAACAGCTGAAGTGCCTGTCTCTCCATTTGTAAGATCTTACATCTTCTGCCCTGGCTCCTTTGAGGGCCCATTCCTATCTAACTGCCTGTAATATTTCTATCTAACTCAGCTGCCTGTAACACCTGTCTCATTGCTCTATTGTATAGCAATAGCTATACCATTGCACCCAGTGGATATATGTCTTAGTTACTTTTCACTCGTCGCTGAGACAAATACCTGACAGTCAAAATGAAGGAAGGAAAGGTTTATTTAGCTCACAGTTACTGGGGGTTTCAGTCCATATTGGGCTGGCCCAAGGCTGAGTGGAACAGAGCAGAGAGCATCCAGTTCATGGCGGCAGAACAGCAACAAAATGGCGGCAGAGGCAGCCGATCAATCAGGGGCAGCAGAACATTAGCAACAGCTCGAGTCTGTCTATCTGTCACTCTTTATATTACATTTAGGCTCTCCATCTTAGGATATCCGCCCTAGACCACACCCATAGTCTCAGCCTTACTCAGATGGATAATCTCATCAGTACTAAAACACAATCCCAGGGATCATGAATCAAGTCTCAATCTATAGAAGCCATGCCCCATGATTGCATGAGGCGTTGGGGGAACAACTAGACATAAACCATAACAATATAGTTATGGTGAACTTAGTAATAAATGGACTCAGCAATGTGGAGGGTGATAAGGAGGCAGGAAGATTGGGGCCATTCCTGAAATAAGATTAGAAATTATTTAGCTCTCTCCCAACTAGGCAGAGATCAAATTGCATTTGCTTGTTTGCATACTTGACTTGAGAAGGCACTAAATGATCAAAAGAGTCCTGAAAGAAGCTTAACCCGCCAGTCCCCACAGTTTCTACAAAAATTTCTTCTCATTGAGCTAAGAGAAAGTTGTATACACAATCCAATATTCCATAATCACAGTGCGTTATTGGCAAAACTGGCAACGTTGGAAGCTGTTGATTTAAGCCTTTTACAGCTCAGCATACTAATCTAGCTGTACGTTTTATGCCTCATGGTTAAACTTTTTTGCTGGGTGTGAAGGGTAAGTTAAAGCAAGACCTGTATACCAGAACATGTAACTTTTGTATCTCCCAAGGTCAGTCCAACCCCCTCAGGATTTACTTTGAAACCATGTACAGGGAAATGAGAATTACTGGATCAAGTATGAAGAATGGTAAATGTCAAGGTGCTTGACAGTTTCTCTTCTAATGGACAGTGTGAAGATGGAAGTTAGCCCGAGTCTTCCATCTTGTTCTTCCCTCTTGCATGTGCCACAGGATCTAGGAGCAACAGAAAGCATGGCAGAAACAGAATTCCCTGAAATAAGAGTACTAACACCTGGAATATGGCACTGAGTCACCACCCTCTAAACTCTTATTTTTCTACATAAAAAAATCTAGACATGATCACTTTAATTAGACACTGAAAGTTCATATTCACAACTCTTATTGTGCACCTGCTATATACAAAGTGCTCCACTAAGTACTGTTTATAGAACTATACTCTCCCATTTGGTTATGAAAATAAATTATGGCCCATGTATTCCACAAAGTCCTGCTAAAAGCCAGCAGGAATGAATACACAGGAATCCTGGCTTGGGGAAGGTATTTGGGAGTATTTGCTTTTAGTACCTGTTTACCTCCCGTTAAACTATTTTCATAGAGAACAGAAGTAGTGGTTATCTGTTAAACTTTTGTTCTTGTTCTGAAATTCTGTACTATATGTACTCTTGCTTGTTACTGTTTTTCTGTCTTTGTTTCCACTATTTTTACTTTTTAAAATAAAAGTTAAAAAAAAGAAGTAGTGGTTATACATAGAATAAGGAGATAATGGATACGTGTGTGTAGGATCTAGTTCCAGTTTGGTGGGGGAAGCGATATTTCTACTGTTCTATAAAATCTGCAAGTATTTGTAAAACTATTCTAAATATTAAAGTAATTAAAATTAAAGAATTGAATTAGTGCTTTTTTGGACTCAACTCTCTTTCTTTTGATTGCTATTTATAACATCCAATTTCCAGTCATGCAGCTAGGAATATAAATTCTCAACATTTAGTAATATATAAAAATGAAAAAAATCTGTTACATATCAGGTTAAAAATCCAAATTTCCTCTCATGCCTACTTTCCTCCATCCATACTTTCTTTCTTTTCATACTGTACTTGTTTAGTCTCACTGATCTGTCAGGAAAACTAGTTCGATTATTCTATAATCACAGAAAATGCTGGTAGCTACTCTATCTGGCCAAGCCTGGTCATTTCTTTTCATTCAGGAAGTATTTTGTGGTGACCAGAGATGTAAAAGGAAACTTCCTTTCTGAGTCTACCATATATCTGTCTCTGCCACTCAGTGCCACTGGAACCTGATACTGTAAGATTCTCTCAAGACTGTGGTTAAGTCAAGATAGGTTTAGAAGAGGTGGAAAAGGAATCTAGAAAGTATAATGTGAGAGAGCTTTAAGATGTGTCCTTAAAATTTCATGGTAGTGATTTTTCTCTTTGGTGCAACTATAGCATAAAAATATTCTTGTCTCACTAATCTATGCAGGAGCATCAGGTTGGGGTTAACACTGTTGGAAAGGGCACTTGAGAAAAGATGGCCTGAGTTCATTACCACGAATCACACAAATTCACAGCAACATAATCTGCATATATTCATAATGCACATTTTCACATATAAGGAATAAATCTTTCTTCAGAAAAATGAGATAATAAAGATGAACATGAAGAGGTACACATCCAAGCATCTACCAGTGACAGTAACGCTCACATATTTTCTGTATAGGTTGATGTACATACATCTGTACATCTGTATACATACACTTTTTCTAAAGGAAACTATATTGATTTACAATTTTTTATACAACAAATAATTTCTTTTTAGGGCCAGCCGTGGTGGCGCACACCTGTAATCCCAGCGCTCGGGAGGCTGAGGTGGGAGGATCGGTGTGAGTTTGAGACCAGCCTGGGCTACAAAAGTGAGCTCAAGGCCAGCCAGAATTGCATAGTGATACCCTGTCTCAAAAAGACAAAAAAGAAAATCTTTTTATTTAGCAAAATACTGCAGCTATTTTATATTTTAATATGCAGCCATTTCATAGTGTTCTTTCCTCTTTAGGATTATGCCTTTATTTAATTAACCAACCCTCTTTTTAGACATACATGTTTGTTATAATAATTATTTCTAAAATGAATAATAACTCATACATCGTGATTCTTCTCTTTCCTAGTTTTTCTTCTTCTCTTCTTTTTTTAAATTCACATAGTCAGGCCAGCGAGATGGTTCAGCCATCTAAAGCACCTGCTTAGGGAAAGCTTAGGCAATTGCAGGGACCACGGTTCGATCCTGAGCACTACATGCTGCGCCAGCCCCATCCCCAGGGCAAGCTGAGCCAGCCATAATACAAAAGATTAAAAATAAAAAATAAAAATAAATAAATAAATTCACATCGTTTCTTTCCTTACAGGTGGCCTTCCTGTGCCACCTCCCTGCACTGGTACAGTTCTAGTGATACAAGGCTTCCAGGTAGTCAAAGGCTTTAATAGCTTTTTGAATACGATGCCACGTTCACTGCATTGGTTCTGCAGCACCATTTGCTGCAGTCAGCCTGACCTTGTGGTTCCTGACACTTTTTTCTGGTAATGAATTTGCATTTGGGAGTGTACATGTAGATGGGCCTGGAAGTGTTCTGCTAAATTCTTGAAGATCTTGGAAGCAAATCACATGGGTCTTTGTGGCAGACCTCAGGGAATAGGCTTCATTCACAAACAGCTAACTTCCACAATCAGATTTTAGCTCAGGATCCAAGATTTTACCTCAGGATACCCAAGATAATAATAAAGTAACAAGCAAGACTCAAAACCAGAATTTTATTTTATCTTTAAAGCTATAATTATTTATTTTTTAAATTTTTATTAATTTTAATGACAAAGAAATAACGAGACAGTTTCGAAACAGGTTAGTAGGACAGCCAAATAACTAATACAACGCATATTGTCTTCATAGTAGCTGTTTAGAGAACATGATGCAAACATGATAACTTTTCTAAATGCTATTAGTACAAATATTTCTCTCATTGAGTTAAGAGAAAGTAGTTGTATGTATAGTCCAATAGTCCATAATAGTTGTAGGTTATCAGCAGAACTGGCAATGTCAGAAGCTGTTGACTTGAGCTTTTTACAGCTCAGCATCTAGCTTCACTTTTTATAACTTGTGTTTAGACATTTCTGCTGGATGGTTAAGATCCAGTTAAAATAAGAGCTATATAACAAAACATGTAACTTTTATATCTGACAGGATCTGCCAGATCCCCTCAGAATTTATCTTGAAACCATGTACAGCATTTTGCAGCACTTTTGACAGTGCTAGCCATCTAGATGAGTCATGGCCATTGTTTGGCCAATTTGCTCTCTGTGAAAGCCTGAGAGAATGTTTTCTATCTAGGTGACTCTCTTTAGGCACATCATATACATTGTCGATCCCTTTCCTCTGTAGCCTCATAATCTCCTTGAATAGAAAATTTGGGACTCCACTGAGTTATAGGATGCTACAGTACAGGTTCTTTTGTGTCCAGAGTCCTCACTGACCTGGAAGGGCTAGGGCCAAAATATCTATCCTTGTCTATCCTTGTAGCCCTTCTTTTTTCTAATTTTTAGTCTGAAAACTTAAGTTGTCAACCCTCCAGAAGAGAAGCTTAGTCATATTATTACCCTATTATGTAGGCACTTTAGCTTAACACCACTCTTTTTCTGAATAACAAATGCCTTAGACTTAACATGGAACAGGTATTTTCCATCAAACATTGATATTCTAATAAACCTGTATAGAATATGATAAAAATTACACATTTTTTACACAGAAATTTAGGGATCCAACCATATGAAAAATTGTAGCAGGTCAATCTTAGGGCATTTTTTTCTTGTCTTTTATTCTCTCTATTACCTTTAAAAAATGTTTACTTAAGAGAGAGTATAGCAATAATTGATATGACATTAAAAGCAGCACACATCTAGAAGACCAGAAAGACAGGCATTCCAAGCATGGTTTTAGTATTACACATCATTATCCTGTTTGGTTGCTTACTTCCCAGATATAAACATGTATAGATAGTCAGGGTGAGAATTCTACCAATTAGCTATTAATTTCAAAAACTTGTTGGATATTCTTAGGACCATTGTCTTAATCATCCTGTGTATATAAGTCCATAGTCAAAACCAGAATTTTAAAATGTTCATGTAATGAGCTTTAAAAGGTGGTTTCCTGAATAGAAAAACAGGATATCAAGTAGATCTACACCCTGCTCTTTGCTTTTCAGCAATTAATATCTTTCATTTTGTAACTGAGCATTATTAAATCTAGGGGTAGACTGCTGAGGAGAAAATGACAGGTCACAGTTGATTTGAAGTATGCTTACAAAATCCTTTCAGTGCCTAGAACTTGATTACTAGGTGTGGAAGCTATACCATTTTAGGCCTCCAATTATAATATCCTGGAGCAAATTCTTTCTCTTATCTGAGTTCACTTTTTTCATTTATAATTATTGTAATTTCATAGGATTTCTGTGAGGAGAAATCAAGTACTTAAAGCAAGTAAGGATAGCCCTTGGTTTCATGGTAGTATTCAGTGAACATTTAAATTATATTTTAATCTACCTTCTGATGGGGATTCTTTTTGTTCATAAGTATATAAGTGTATTTAGTGTTACATGAATTATTTTCAAATTTATTGATGTGTGTTCCTCCATTAGCACAAAATTTCTTTAGGGAAGTGGGCTCTTAGCACTGACATTTTGGCATGTGTTATCATTTTTAATTTTGATGTCTCTCTAAAACCTCATAGATGGGTTTTGGAAAGTGATTTAGTTACAGAAGCTTATAGCTAAGTTGCTAGTAAGAGATGGGTCTGGTCAGAAGAGAAAGATTACTGTGGGTGTGATCTGGAAGGTTATGTCTCCCTTTCTTGACTCTTTTCCCTTTCTGCCATTCCACAAGCAGCTGTACTCTGCCATGTGCCTTTGCCATGCCATCCTGCCTTGGAGCCAGCCAACTAAGGATTGAACAGTGGGCCAAAATAAACCTCTTCTCTAGGTTACACATATTGGGTATTGTGTCTCAGCGACACCATATCAAGGACAGCGCTTGACACTCACATTCAAGAGTGCTGAATCAGTATTTGTAGCAATTGATTGCTTCCTTTCTTTCCAGTGACTTAATCTTGTGACCAGGGTGCTCAGTACATAATTCCCTTTTGCCTTGCCACATTATTCATTGATCTGTACTTGTTTCCAGCCATTCTCCGTTATCTGAAAAATGATGGGAAGATACACTTAGTAGTTTTCAACAACGTGCAGCTGGCTGATGGGAGGCGACATCGGATTCTCTTAAGGCTGACCAATTTGCATCGAGGGGCTGGCTCTGTAGAGTTCTACCTGGACTGTACCCAAGTGGATTCTGCTCATGATCTCCCTAGAGCCTTTTCTGGCTTCTCCCCAAATCCTGATTCTATTGAGCTGAGGACTTTCCAGAGGAAGGCCCAGGTAGGAACCTAAGGGGAAGGATGAACTGCCATGGCCCAGGAAGCCCAGAGGTGTGTGCTAAGGAAAATGCCAACTTATTTGTGTTCTGGGTCAGGGAGTTTATAGCCCCTTGCATATTTCAATTATCCAGGGAATTTACAAAATACCTGCCAGAGAGCCACCCTCAAGGTAAGATAATCAGAGGTACCAACGTAAAAAATGCTGATTTCATAATAAAGTGAGGAAATTAAATACTGACTTCATTTCATAATTCAGAATGGAGGGCTTCTGTTTTTCACAATGATAAGTAGACCTCTTGGAGTTGACTTTGCCACTTGTAAAGTAAGAAAGGCATAGTGAAAATAAAAATAATCATCTTCTTGTGATATAATGACCTATTCCCACTCTTTCTATAATCCTTTCAGTTTTGGGGTTTTTTTTTGTTTTTTTGTTTTTGTTTTTGTTTTTTTGAGACAGGGTCTCGCTATGCAGTTGAGGCTGGTCCTGCGCTCACTTTTGTAGCCCAGGCTGGTCTCGAACTCGCACCAATCCTCCTGCCTCAGCCTCCCAAGTGCTGGGATTACAGGCATGAGCCACCACGCCCGGCCTTTCAGTTTTTAATAAAAATAAAAAAGAATTGAAACTGCCAAGTGCAAAGAATAACATTTTTTACAGCTATTGGCAGGAAATCCACTAAGAAAAAGGAACTTACTGCCAAGTTTGGTGGTGCTTGCCTATAATCCCACTTGGAAGACTACAGCAGGAGGAATTTTTTGAGCAGTGGTTCTCAACTTTTCTAATGCCGTGACCCCACAATACAGTTCCTCATGTTGCAGTGACCCCAAACCAAAAAATAATTTTTGTGGCTACTTCAAAACTGTAATTTTGCTACAGTTATGATTCGGAATGTAAATACCTGGTATGCATTATGTATTCTCATCGCTACAAATCAAACATAATTTAAACATAGTGTTTAATCACAAAAACAATATTTAATTATATGTTGAGAAATATTTATTATTAATTCCAATAAATAGCATTTCACCATGGCATAGCATGGGTTTAAATATAACAACAATTCCAAATAAATAACATTTCACCATGGCATAGCATGGGTTTAAATATAACTGCAGTAATATAATAGTAAACAACAGTGCAATATTTTTCAACAGTATGCACGTCCATAACGGCGTGTGTTCCAGCTGAATAGCACTGCTGCAGATGGTAGTGCAACTTCTCAACCGCTAAAGCCATCAGATGTATTTCCTGATGGCTTTAGGCGACCCCTTTGTTTTTGTCTTTCAACCCCCCGCCGGGGTCGTGACTCACAGGTTGAGAACTGCTGGTCTTAAGTTTGAGGCCAACTTAGGCTACATAAATGAGTTCAAGGCCAGCCTTCACTATATCACAAGATCTTGTTTGAAACACAAAAACAAAAACAAAACCCCATGAGGAACTTATTGCAGTTTAGTTCTATGTAGTCTTAAATAGTACCATCCTCCCTGTTTTATGTTGTTGATGGAGTTATTTTTGTTGCTGTGTTATTATTGTTATCATTTCACCTGCTACAGAATTTGCCACATACATTTCTTATAACTTTTGTACTATAAAATGCTTAAGCTTAAGTCCTTAATGCTTAAAAAAGATACTGGTGTTTTTTGTCCTTTCCAATAATTTATATCTTGTCATAGTTTTTTAATTTTTATCTGGTATAGAAGTCAATGCCAAAATCAATTAACTATGTTCATCTGTTACAGTCCATAATATTGTTTCTTCCTAGTTCCCAATCATCATTTCTCATTTCTATTTTATTAGTTAGTTATATGTACTTTGGTTGCAGTCTGCTTTGCACTCTTGAGGCAGGGTGTAAACACTGATCTCCATTACAAATACAGTCTAAGCATCTGAACCTGGAATTTTGTGCTTGAAAAATGTGAAGCATTTTAATGCTATAACTCCTAAGAAAGATCTCTCTCTCTCTCTCTCTCTCTCTCTCTCTCTCTCTCTCTCTCTCTCTCTCTCTCTGTCTTGATATGGACTTATTTATATGTGGGAAAAAATTCATAAATAGGAAAAAATACCAACCAGAATCCTAAAACTTGCCCAAGTAATGAGAATGGCAGAAATTGTAACACTGACCATTTCAGAAATTGGTGTTCACAACCAAATATGTCATTTTATAAAATTCTGGACTGAGCTGTGCCAAAGTTAGGAGAAGCTACACTCACGATATTTTCTCCAAAACTGTGCCTGCTCAGTCTGTCAGCAGGGAAAACAGACTTTGTCTTTGTAGTCACATACACATGCAATAGGTTAATGAGTTAACAACTAGGCACATTCCAGGCATTTGGAATAGTATGACAGGTGGAATTAGTCATGGTTCTGTCCTTATGGAGCTTAGAGTCTGATGTCCAGTACAGCATCTGTCGCATCTTAGCGTCTGTTGCATAAATCTTAACTTACGTAAATTAAAAAGTAGAATTCCTTGAAAATTCTTAACGTGCTTATTTCTAAAACAAGGATGATGGTTTTAACTACCAGTTAACATACCTTTTCGTTATACATAAACATGATTAAATGAATATGAGTAAAACAGAAGACAAAGGGACAAGCATATTGATTTTGTGGCTGACCATGATGGATATCAACTAGAAATGTAAAAATACAGTGCCAACTTCTTAAAGATCATAGAATATACTGCATATTCTTTCTCATAACTCAAGGAAATCAGAGACTTTAAGAAAACCTGGAGCCAAGACAATCTAAAAATGGCAGTCCTTAAAATTGAAATCTGTACCTTATTATAGCCTAAACTTTATAAACAAGTTCCAGATTGTTCTTAAGAGAGCCTTCCACAACATAACTCACTTACTATGAAGGAAAACAGCCTTTCCTTTCCTCAGCCACCTTGATGACCTTTCAGGCCACATTGGATGCCAGCACTTTCCTAGGCTGGCTGCTTCTTTACTTAAGTCAGAAGGACAGGGCTGATGGACTTTCAGAAAAATGTGAACCTATAATATTATGTAAGATGTTGATATCTACGTGCACTATTTACATGGGTGTAGTCTACTGTAAAAATTGTGTGAGTCTGTAAGCATATTAGCTTTTGAATTGTGGCAGCAATCTGTGGTTTAAATGTGGTATCTTCCAGGACTTCTTGGAAGAGCTGAAGTTGGTAGTGCGGGGATCCCTGATCCAAGCGGCCAGCCTGCAAGACTGCTTCCTGCAGCAGAGTGAGCCACAGACTGCCGCAAACACAGGTGTTGTATGTGCTCCAGGGTGGCCTGTGTACTGTGAGAAACTCCAAGGTCCTCAAGGGGGGGTCTCATCCCCAAGAGGGGGGCTGTCGAAAGCCAAAACAGCCTGACGGAGAGAGTCTGTAAAAATCAAATATTTCTGCAAAATCCCGGCCAAAGAATCTTTTCCTTTCTTTTCTTTCCTTCTTTCTTTCTTTCTTTCTTTCTTTCTCTCTTTCTTTCTTTCTTTCTTTCTTTCTTTCTCTCTCTCTCTCTCTCTCTCTGTCTGTCTCTCTCTCTCCTCTCTCTCTCTCTCTCTCTCTCTCTCTCTCTCTCTCTCTCTCTCTCTCTCTCTGTCTCTCTCTCTCCTTTGTTTCTTTCTTAGCTGGGATTCAAACACATGACCTTATACTTGCTAGGCAGGCACTTGTGCCACGGAGCTATCTTTTCACTGTACTTGCATTTTTGTAACTCACATGAATTTGCACTAGCTTAACAGTGACTTAATCAGCTTTATTTTATTTGGTGAATTTTATAAATGCTGTTAAGTTAAATGCAAGGGCTGGCCAAATAACTCAGCAGATTAAAGCACCTGCAAGCAGGTGCAGGGGCCAGGGGTTTCGATCCCCAGGCCTGCTGTGCTGCTCCACCCCCTGAGCTCACTGAGAGCTCAGTTGAGACTGGATATGGTAGCACACACTTGTAATCCCAGCTCTTGGGAGGCTGTAAACAGGTGGATCACTAGGAGTCCAATCTAGTAGTGAGACCCTGTAAGCCCTTCCCTAAAATACAAAAATATAAATAAATAAATAAATAAATAAATAAATAAATAAATAAATAAATACCCTAGGTTTTGTAATCATCTTGTCATGATGATTTTGTGAGAAACTATTTGAATTTAAATCACTTGTAAATGATCACCATGTGCCTCACACCTTTTGTTATTTCTACAGGGGATTTTAATCGACAATTCTTAGGTCAAATGTCACAACTCAATCAGCTACTAGGAGAGGTCAAGGATCTTCTGAGACAGCAGGTAACAAACAGGAAGTATCATGAAAAGAGTCTGGGGCTTAGTAAAGCAGTTCTGTGTTCATGCTATCTGAGGTGCCAGCCAGCACAGGCAGTGAGGGAGGTGGCCCCACACAGCCTGCCATGCCTAGACCTAGCCAGATCACCCCTAGAAATGGGGTACGGTGTTTGCATGAACCCTCCACAGATCCAGGCAGACTGGGAGCCATCAAGAATTTCTGGAGCACTATGTGGTGTGATCACAAATGCAGCGAATATTTATATTTTAAAAGTTTCATTACAATGTAAAGGACAATGCCATTAATTCGCCCCTTGCTTTGAACAGACTCATGCCATCATCCTTGCTGTCTTCTGTAAATGTTTTTTATTGCGCTGTCATGGTTTCCTCCATGTCTTGAATTCATTCTAAATGGTCAAAAATGGTGATTTTGATATTGGCAAAAATAAGAAGTAGCATGATGCTAAATTCAGTGAATAAACCACATGAGGAATACATTGTAATATTTTTATAAACCCACTTTTCTGTTGGATGAAGGCCACCAGCAGCATTCACTCTATGCATTTTTTATCATGTATGTAAAGACACCACAAAAGAAGACTTCTAGAACTGCTTGAGAAAATGACAAGAACAATAGACTAAGTATTTTGAATCTCAGGGGACTATTTTGAGGAGAATTAAGTGTGATGTGTCTTTTACTGTAATAAAATTTGTCTATCATCCATCTATCTATTTATTATGTATTTGATACAGGGTATCACTACACAGCTCAGACTTGTGATCCTCCCATTTTCAGCCTCCCTGGCTGTGGGATTACAGGCATGCACCACCACGCCTGGACTTCGTTGCTGGCTCAACACCTCTGTGGGTGGGGCTGGTACAGCATGCCATGCCAGGCATCAAACCCCAGTTGTTGTGTTTGCCTAAGCAGGCAATAAAATTGGTCCAATAAAATTTAATATTTAAGCCAGGCATGGTGGCTCATGCCTGTAATCCCAGCACTCAGGAGGCTGAGGCAGGAGGATTGGTGCGAGTTCGAGACCAGCCTGGGCTACAAAAGTGAGCTCAAGGTCAGCCTCAACTGCATAGCGAGACCCTGTCTCAAAAAGACAAAAAAAAAATTAATATTTAATATTTAAATACTCACATGTTTTGGTCACACCTCATAGTGTAAAAGTGTTTCTTAGATAACTGCATATAGATTTATTCGCTCCTGGGTTATATCAGGTACTCCATTTTAAGCCTCATTTCCCTTCTCATTTTTGAAGGTCAAAGAAACTTCCTTTTTGAGAAACACTATTGCTGAATGCCAGGCCTGTGGTAAGTGCTCCTTCTGGATTGGGTTGTGTAGCCTGGCAGAGTAGCTGAGGTGAGTCCATAGTGACTTCGGTTTTGGCAGTTCTCCACAGGGTGGGAGGGAAGGGGGAAAAAGCTTATTATGAAACCAAATTTTGTTTTGCATCCTAGATCTACCCAAATGGTGAAGGAACTTACGGATTACTGTTTTTTCTAGGTCCGCTCAGCTTTCAGTCTCCAACTCCAAACACACTGGTGCCCCCAGCACCTCCTGCACCTCCAACACGATCACCACGACGCTGTGACTCCGCCCCCTGTTTTCAAGGTGTCCGATGTACTGACACCAGAGAGGGCTTCCAGTGTGGGCCTTGCCCAGAGGGCTATACAGGAAATGGGATCACCTGCTCTGATGTTGATGAGGTACAAGTTCTATTATGGGACAAAGGCCTCCAAAGTAATACCACACCTACCAGCTTTTGGAAAAAAAGAGCCAAAGTGATGTTCATGGATGACTCCAATTTCCATAAAAAAAGTTACTTCCTTCTGAACCCTTGGAGACCCTGAGACACAGTGAGCAGTGGGAGGAAGAAATCGTGATGCACACTTGAGTGTCACTTCTGTTACCAGATTCTTATGGCTTGTGTTGCTACAGTCCTATGATTTCTGCTCTTTACCTTAACAGCTGCAGCAATTATTTTTCCTAAGTAATGTGTGTTAAGACCTCCCTAATGTTTTGCAAGTGTAGGAGGGTGGCATCTGAGTAAGAGTGTACTTCAGGAGTGACAACCAACAATCACACTGACAAGATCTGTTGAAGAGGCCTGTAACCCCAATAGCACAAAGTGTCCAAGAATGGAAACAGTGAGAGCACATTCAGCTGACATTCAGGCTGTGTGACCAGCAGGCACGTCCTCAATGGCCATCTGCTTAAGACCATAGTTAGCAGGTCACAAGTCCAATTGTAAAGCAGCATCCATAGAAAGTTGCTAGGCTCTGCTAAAACATGCCTTTCCCTTCTCATCAGCCAGAGTAAGGCTGGCAGGAGATGTGCAGGAAGAAGGACATGCAGGGAGTCAAGATGCATTGGCATCTAGGGCCCCTGCAGGCTCTGCTAGTGCTCATTGCTCACTTCCTGTTGAATTCAAATAGTCTTAGTGATTCCTTGATTAGAGAACTACCTGCACATGTTTAATACAACAGTACTTAATTTTTATTCTGTGAACTGGAATTTGCCTCCCCTCTAAGAGAGCGGTAAGTGGAGTTATGTTTTTTACATTAGTTGAAGTTTTAAAAGAGAAAGGATCAGAGCCAATCTCTTGGACTGTAGGAGCCCAAGAATAGCTCTGGGCTTGGTTGGTCAGGAACGCAGACATAGACCTGAAAGAGCCTATCTTCCTAACGCAGCCCCTGGCATGGCTTATCTTCAGGTCTTTCCATTTGAGGAGATGCCAGCTGACAGATGACTGAGGTACACAGTACTTCCACTGGGACTTGTAATTTCCAAGTTAGACTATCAGGGGATTACTGCACTGGAGGCTGGGAGTAATTTGGCTAGCAGTCAGGACGCTTTGAATTTCTATGTGACATTATCCTGTAGTGTAGGAAAGCCCTGGTAGTGTAAAAGTGATCCTCAGATCAGGTGAATAGTTGCTATTAAGTTAGAAACCTTAATTTCTCATCATTTTTTCCATCCAAAATATAGTTAAATTGATAAATGAGAATACTCACATAGATGAGAGAAATTTTGAGAATGTTTTTTCCATGTGGCTAAAGATTTCAAATCTTCTTTTTTTTTTTTTTTTTTTTTTTTTCTCTAGTGCAAATATCACCCCTGCTATCCAGGTGTGCGCTGCATAAATTTAGCTCCAGGCTTCAGATGTGATGCCTGCCCTGTGGGCTTTATGGGGCCTACGGTGCAGGGAGTTGGAATAAACTTTGCCAAGTCAAACAAGCAGGTAAGCCAAATTCATTTTTTCCTCTTAACAGAGCAATTTCCCAACTCTTCAGCATAACCCTTTCCCTCCTAGAGCCCAGCCATGTGAAATGTCATGGTGCACAGTGAACAAATAGCAAAGTTTTCCAACTCATTTCTTTTCTTTTCTTTCTTTCTTTCTTTTCTTTCTTGTATTTTAGGGAAGGATTGACAGGGTGTTTAGGGTCTCACTACTAATCAGACTCCTAGTGATCTTCCTGTTTACAACCTCCCAAGAGCTGGGATTACAGGAGGGCGCCACCTCATCTAGTCTCAGTTACCCTACCAGCATGCCCCGGGGTGGGGCTGGCACAGCCGCCTGGGATTGAACCCCTAGTCCCTGCGCCTGCTTGCAAGTACTTTAATCCACTGAGCTATTTGGCCAGCTCTCCCACTCATTTCTGAAGATATATGCTCATAAAGTTTGGAGGAGAGAAAGTTGTCAAAGTTGAGATAATAAAGTATTACTAGATAAACAGTGATGGGGTGATATGGCATGATATTACACTTCTTTTGTTGATAGCCTTTGGACATTCTGTCCAGCAGAATAACTTGAGACTCAGAGAAGCAAATAAAAGCTTTGAAAAATTAAGCCCCTTTTATCAACCCACTGTTGTCAATCAAAAACTGTCTTAGAGGATTTCAGGAGTAGAAACAATCCCCGGAGAGAAATTACTCCTTTCCTCATATAAGTTGTAAATCACCGCTTGAATGCTTCATGACAATCTCCATTTATTTCCAAATGTTCTATTCGCTAGTCATTATTTAATTGACTGTGAAATTCTTTTTGATGTTTTAAATCCTTAAAAATATTTAGCCTATAAATATATTTTACTACCTTAGGGAAATGATTAGTTTTGATGAAGAGGTGGGCTTTTATCATTTCCTTGCTACCTATCAAGAGATTCTAGGTGGTGTCAATTACCTAGACAGAGAAAAGAGGCAAACCCAACACAGCGATGACAAGAGACACTAGGGAAATGATTTCCAAGCTTTTGTTCTCCTGTAAAGAGAAATAGCTCCAAGATTAAGCAAAAGTAAAACAGAAAAAATGAAATCTAGAGTCTTGACATGAGCCAGTAAGGTCATTTTTCAATGTATTTCTAACAACATGGTAGGTAAAACTGAAGTAGAAGACAGGCACCTTGTGAAAAATTTGCAATAAATTTTAATGCATTATCAAGGTCAAAAGAAATAAAAGGAAACTGGTGGAGGTAATTCAGGGACACAAGTGCCTGCCTGGCAAATGCAAGGACCTGAGTTCAATCCCCAGTTCCGAAAAAAAAAAAAAAAAAAAAGAATTAAATAAAATGAAGCATTGAAAATGCTAGAAACAAAAAGGAAAAGTCATATCTGTGAGTAAAAGCTGACACTACAGCCACTTATAGCTGTGCATCGTAGGAATGGCAAGTGGGCTTAACATGCTATACATTTTTACCTTAGTTGTAGTTTTAAGAGAGAAAGGATTAGAACCAATCTCCTGGGCTGTAAGAACCCCAGAATAGTTATGGGCTTGGCTGGTCAGGAATGAAAACATAGTTTATAATTTGAAAAGACCCAGAACCCCTGTATAAAGCCAGGAGCCCCCAGAGAACTATCCTTTCCACCACACAGATATGGCAAAACTTTGCTGGTCTTAGGAAAAACAAGGCAACTTGATTTTAGCTTTATGGGAAGCAAAAATGAAAATTGCCCATCAAAAAGTAAGTCTCAAGCCCAGTGTGGTGGCGCACACTTGTAATCCCAGCACTCGGGAGACTGAGGCAGGAGGATCAGTGCAAGTTCGAGACCAGCCTGAGCTACAAAAGTGAGCTCAATGCCAGCCTGAACTGCATAGCGAGACCCTGCCTCAAAAAGACTAAATAAATAAATAAATAAAATAAGTCTCTAATCTTGCACCATATATAATTATGAGCTCCAAATCTATGTTACACTTATGATACAGAAACGTACAATAAAATTTCTGATAAATATGAGCCATTAGAACAGTCAAATCCAAGCCCTTGCTTAGTTAAAGATATACCAAGGTTGGAGGCATTCCAAAATTCAAGGCCCAATGGAGTGTCTCTAGGTAAAATCTGGACATTACTAAGAATATATTTATGAAAATAGTAGTTTATGTGAAGAAACCACTATGAGAAAATATTACAGTAAATTTTAAAGGCTAAAGAGATAAAAGAAGGGATAGATGTCATGATTTAAAAACAGATCATTCAAAAAGGCAAGTTTGAAAAATACTCAAGTAGCCAACCTGAAATGTGTAGTGAGACCCTGTCTCAAAAAGACAAAAAAAAAGGAAAAGAAATCAACTCAAATTTTATCAATGAAAAATATAACCATTTAATTTAAAGAGTCAATAGATGGGTGAAGTAGAATAGACAGAGCTAACTGGAAATAGGCTGAGAAATGATTCTAAGAGAAACTTCCAGAATGAAACACTTGGAAATAGGTATATGAAAATTATAAATAAGAAGGTAGGGGCCATAAAGATTAGTGAAAAAGCACAATATTTCTTGGCAGATAGTTGTAAATAAAAAAACAGAAAGAAAAGCTGGAGAAAAGCTGAGAATTTTCTAGAATAAAAGAAAGAGGACTCTGTAGATAGAAGTACACTGAATCCCAGGCAGAATTAAAAATAAAACACTTGTCTATCTGAAAAGTCAAACAGACAAATTATAAAATTTATCTTTTCTGCACAATTCTAAATACCATGAGGGCCATTACCATCTGCAGTTAAATTCAATACAGACTGATGCAAAGTCCCCGAAACAACTAATCTCAAATGCTGCTCTACCTGAAATTCCCTGTCTTCATCTCGCACAAAGATGTCAAAGCAGGAAACTCTATCTGTGTTGCCATTTTGGCTGCAAACCTCTGACTTTCCTTAACCTTTTCTGCCAGATGTGCACTGATGTTGACGAGTGTCGAAATGGAGCCTGTGTTCCCAATTCTATCTGTATCAACACTCTGGTAAGTACATCAAAGAAGCTCCTATTTCAGGTGTGTACCTATGGACCACAACCCCCAAACCAGGTAGAACATGGGAAAATTATACATGGTTGTCAGGATTAAGGGGGCAGTTGGTGCCAAAGATGTTTACTATAGGAGTTATTTTGCAAGTAATTACCTGTATAATGACAATTTTATAACTGCTCAAACTTAGTTATCTTCCATCAAAATTTTATTATAGGTAGGTAGTTATAGGTAGCTGTTTACTGAATATAATATTGCTATCCTTTAAAATATAAAAAGACTGTTAGTTCATATTAGTAGTTCAGTATTTTACTGGAGACTACATGATCCCTAAGCAGCATTCTTTATTTTCATAAAACTGTGGTGCACATGTCTCTAATCTCTGCACTTGAGAGGCTGAGGCCAGAAAATCGCCGTGAGCTGTAGGCCAGCCTGAGCTAGGTTGTGAATTCAAATCCAGCCTGAACTACATAATGAAACTATCTCAACAAACCAAAACCAAAACCTATAATAAACAAAAGACAAACAATAAAAGTTTTCTACAGTCATCTGTATTAAAATACTGAGCACTTATCAAGCTCTATAGTTTAAATGTTCAGATATGGGTTTTATTTCTGAAAGTTCCTATCAACAGAGTCAGGATGAAAGATGTGGCAGAGTATGGATGGAAGTATTGATTCCATGTGCAACCATTTTTAACTTACTGCACAACTCTGGGGAAGTTAATTCTTAGATTCCTCATTTCCTTGTAGATGAAAGTCTTTTACAGGTACCAAATTATTCATCTAATCTTTACAACAACCTTGTGAATAAACACTATAACTATCCCTACTTTACATTTGGAGAAACTAAAAGGTCCTCAAGGTCATTAAACTTCTAGTTGAGCTATACAGCCTGAGTTGTTCTCCATCATGTTACCCTGTTTAGGAATATGCCAAGATTTATTCACTGCTTAGTTCTTTACCAGACTAAATTGGTTCTGCAAAAATAGATTTGGGAATCCTTAGTAGGGCATAGAACTCCAGGAAACCAACCCCCAATGAAACTGGACAAAGGAAAAAGAGCAGAAGGGAAGAAAAGGAGTGAGGTGACAGCATGTCCAGTGAGGACAGTAGATCAAGAAAAATCTTTGAAAAATATCCTTTGAACTTGCCAATCAATAGGTCCTGAGTGCGTGAAAGCGTAACTTGACAGCTCTTTCATGGTATGTAATTTCATCTCAATAAAGCTTTATAGAATGAATAAGTTCTGAGACATGGTGATTATACTTAATAAAATTCTACTGTATATTGACAATTCCTAACAGAGAGTAGATCCTGAGTGTTCTTACCAGTGGGGAGAAAGTAGATATGTTATATAAGTAGCTGAGACTTATACAATATACACAGCATACTGCATGCATTATATACAATTTTCTCCTTCAATTATACTTCAAGAAAGATGAAAAACTAATGTTTAAAAAACTTTTAATGAGCATATGTACATGCTCAAAGTTATAAAAGAAAAGAAAAAGAAGTCCTGACTGACCCTGAAGCTCTGCTACAAAAGAGCTAAGAGTAAAATTGGTCATGTTTCTTCTTTCATAGCAGCTCCTCATTAAGAGTTCACCATGTAAACCACCAACACTGCTCAGTGTGGCCATGTCTTTGTCATTCAATTACAAAAGTGCCAAGAACAACAGAGAAATTCAAACCATCTCCCCATCTGGACATTGTCTCTCAGAGCATTGCTGGGCCTTGAGCCTTCCCAGTTTTCCCTCAGCAGTGGAGCTGTGAGTCAGTGTGGCTGGCTCCTCACCAGCTCACTGCATGTTCAGTTCTCGCTCTTCACGTCTGCAGAACCAGTGGCAGCTTCCAGCTGGATGGTCTCCTCAACAGTTACATGATCACAGAAGACTCACAGGCAGGCTGAGCAGCAGGCACAGGCTCCACTGAGTCCTGGCTTCACTGAGTATACAGAAAGAGCACAATAGTTGCACCTGTGTCTCACGTGTCAGACCTGCCTCATCATGTTATCTTTACCCCTTGCAGGGATCATATCGCTGTGGGCCTTGCAAGCCAGGGTATACTGGTGATCAGATAAGGGGCTGCAAAATGGATAGAAATTGCAAGAATCCAGAGCTGAACCCTTGCAGTGTGAATGCACAGTGCATTGAAGAGAGGCAGGGGGATGTGACATGTGTGGTAAGTTGTGTGTTTGTTTGTGATATTACTTTCCCTCTTTTATTTTCAATATCACTTTTCTAGGTTCTCTTTTCATCAGGGTAGAAGAGCTCTAAAATAGGAACAGGGCAATCAAGTTGAGTGCAGACTGTAATAGTAACAGAGTTGGCTAACCTCCAGCTGCTTTCTCTCTCCCCTTGTTTAAAGTGTGATACCACCCCTTTGGATGGTTGGGCAGTGGGTACCAGCAACCACCTTCTGTGGAAATGCCCAGTGGCAGGGCAGTGAAGGTCTCCTCTCATCCCCTTCTGTCTTGTCAACCTGTTAATCTACTTTATAAGCACATTTCTGTCATTCCTAACCTTCCTCATCCTCAATCTGGCACAAAAGGAAGGCAGGTGGATGAGTGTCAGTGCAAGGGAGGGAGGTTATTGTAAATCCCCAGAGGGAAACTTCTTATCAATTTCTGGTCACCATTCTTGGGGTCCCCTCCATCCCACCACAGGGACAGCTTACTGAGTAGTCATACTTCCTGCCCATTCCTCAGCCCTGGAGTCATTCTAAGCAGAAGAGGGCTGAACAGAGGGTGGGTCAGCTTTGTGTGACATGGGACTCTTTGTGAAGAAGGAATGTTCCCATCATCATCCTGTCACACTGAGAAGTCAGCATTTTGCCTAAAGTAACTCACAGCTCACTTCCTGGGGTGCAGGCTCTCAGCCAGTGGCCTTGGACAGTTGCTGAGGAGCACCTCTAAGCAATAGCATGGGATCTTGGCAGTGGTCAGGCCTTTACAACTCAAATTTAGACTTCTTGTCTTTATGCCTGGACATTTCTCTAGAATAAGCATATCACTTTTTAAGTGGGGAAAATAAGAAGAGTTAAAAGTAAGTAAAAGTAGTAAGTATAATACAGTCAGTCCTTGATAGTACAACTATTCCAGAACAAGATCAGGGTGAAGAAACGTGCTATCAGAGGAGGACAAAACAACAATCCCCCCATTCCTGTTACTTTTGTATATTTTTCACTAAAATGTCATTGAGAAGCAAGTATGTGTCTGTGTTTAAATCCTCACAGATTCTGTGAACAAATGGATAAGTCCCCTCAGAGGGTGAGTGAGGGGGCTCTTAATATGTTCTTGAATTTGTAGTAAGGCACAATAACAGATGGTGAAGGATTGATAAACTTGGTGTGATTACTAAAATAATTTAATCTGCCAGGAGAGGGTTCATTAAAAATGTATTTGTTCCTAGAGGAAATTTTTTCCTCTTTAAAATGAGTGCAAGGCCAGAGCCTGTAGTTGAATTTCCCCAGCCTCCTGCAGGCCACGCTGGGGCCTCGGGATGGGACTGGACATTTGGGGAAGGGGTGCCTTGGAACCAACCTTCCCTCACCCCATCTGAGTAGTCAGTAATGGAACTCTGGCTGCAGCTGCAGAGCCACTGTTCTGGGTGGATTTATGCTGATTAGACGAGCCAAGAAATTTCACATGTACTCAGGCGTGGTTGTCTCCTTCTCTCGGATTTTTTCTGATCCCTTACTTTCTGTTGTAGATCCACTTTTTTTTCACTTGATTTTCTCACTCAGTCTTTTTTCCACATCTCCTCTTCCATTCTTCTTTCCTTTCTGGGGAGTTATCATGGCCCAGGGCTGATTATGAGGCACAACTTCATACCCAAGACCCTTCTGGAATGGCCTTGGGTACTGATATAGATTATCAGAGAAAGAACACAAAAGGGCAATTTAACCACATGTAAAGGACAAAGATCCCTGGAATGAGATGCACTCGAGACCAAATTTCACAGCTTTCAGAGCCTGAGCAGGGTCTGAACCTCCCTGAACTTTCATGACTTTTTGGTGAAAGAGAATGATGTAGCCAGGCAGGCTGATGTGTGCCTATAATCCCAGCACTCTGAGAGGCTGAGGCTAGAGGTTCCTAAATGTGATCCTAATCTGGGAAACTTTGCAACTTAGACCTTGTCAAAAGGTACAAATCAGAACTGGGAACATAGCTCAGTGGAACAATGCCTGCCTGGCAAGCATGAGGTCCTGAATTTGATTCCCAGTCTCTGCCCCCTCAGAGTAATGCTAAGGATGAGGATGTAGCTCACTGTAAAGTCTGTGAGTTCAATCCCACATACAAAAACAAACAAACCATAATGCTAACTGGCAGCATCTTTGATCAGTATAATGAGATTAGCACAGAATAACTGTTCTTTTCATGCCTCTTCTTCTAATAGTCAAGGGATGCTTTCTGCTAGTGGTAGCAGCAGAACTCCCAACTAGACATCTGTGGGAGGGAGAGATACATAATCCCAGTATTGTACCAATGGAGAGCTTCTTCTATTAAAATAAAGGAGTGTAGACAGAGATAAAGCACCTTGGACAGGGCCCTCTATGGTGGAAGTTGATACATAAGACAATATTATAGTCAGAAAGATCACCATGTCTAAAAATGATAAGCAAAGTATTGCAAATGGTTAAAGGCCCTCTATACAAACAAGGTATCTGCTTATTTAAGATGAGAACTTCACTAAATTCGTCTCCAATGGAAAAGATATTAAACAGTCAGGTGTAGATTTGACTGTAACTCCAATTATAAATAGATATCCTTTGAACCAAGAGTTGCATGCAATAAGTAATCATGTAAAAATGACAAATACACCAAAATTATTTCTGACAGCATTATTTTTAAAAGGAGAGCCATTAGAAACCTGCCATCCACTGGTGGGAAATAGTTTGAATTAATTGACGCATGTCCATATAACCTTATGTGTGTTATGTCTATTGTCATTAGAAAGAATGGCATGAACCTATCTGGCCTGATATAGAAAGAGTTCCAAAACAGAATATTGAACTTAAAAATGAGTCAAAGCACACAACAATGTATACACATATCTGTGTGCTAGCACATGTGTAAAAGGACACAACCCAACAAAGCTTTGTGTACTTGCTTGTCTATACATAGGTTATCTCCAACAGAGATGTAGGAAAAGGTTGCTCCAGCTCAGCCTTGGGAGCAGGGATGTGAAGGAGATTTCAGTATCCATTTCCTCATTTGCGTTTTGAAGTTTGAACTATTAGACTAATCAAATGCAATTAAATTGTTTTAAATCTCATCCAGCTGTTGGGCGCCAGGCTATCTCCTGGGGACATACAGAGAGAGATCTTTGTTTGCCCTCGGCTCAGGCTCAGCTTTGTAGGCCTCTTGTGTGCTTTTCCTTCACAGTGTGGAGTTGGATGGGCTGGCGATGGCTTTGTCTGTGGAAGAGATGTGGACATAGACAGTTATCCTGATGAAGAACTTCCATGCTCTGCTAGAAACTGCAAAAAAGTAAGGAGGGTGAGGTGTGTGTATATGTGTCTGGGGGAGGGTACACACATAGACACTGACTTTACAAAACCACATCTTATATAGGGGAGGGGTTCTATGATACCCATTAAGATTGCATTAAAATAACTGCATCTTATGTGAAGCAAAGCAGCTACCACCAATAAAACTTAACAGCTCTATCTAATGAGATCAGAACTACGTTTTGATGTAAGGCACAGATGTAGGATACCACTCTGAGCTGTTTTACCCCTTAGGACAACTGCAAGTACGTACCAAATTCTGGCCAAGAAGATGCAGATGGAGATGGCATTGGAGACGCTTGTGATGAAGATGCTGATGGAGATGGAATCTTGAATGAGCAGGTAGCTGCTTTTTGGGAGGGCCACTACCCTGCTACCTACCAGAACTGCTACCTACCAGAGATAATGGAAGAAAACTCAGGAAGACAACTATGTTAATCATCCTCAATCCTTGTTTCCATAGCCCTGCAACTCGTTCTTCTATAAGATTTGCAAAATGTTTAGAATATAACCCTTGCAGACTTGGGCCATCAGTATTTTGCCCACTTGTAACAGAACAAATGTCACTTCTTTTAGGATAATTGTGTCCTGACTCATAATGTGGACCAAAGAAACAGTGACAAAGACATCTTTGGGGATGCATGTGACAACTGCCGGACTGTATTAAATAATGACCAGAGAGACACTGATGGAGATGGAAGGGGAGACGCCTGTGATGATGACATGGATGGAGATGGTGGGTTTGCTTTGTTCTGTCTTTTCTTTGGAATCCATTTGTCCTCTTGGTCTTGTTCTTTGTTGAGAGTAGGAATAGACTTGCTGACTCAGGTCTGTCTTGATGGCTGTTCTCCCCTAGTAGGTATCTGTACACCCACGTCTGACTTGCTTATGTAGAAAGAGACTCCATGGCCTGTAATCCCATTCACTAACCTTGGATATTTCCAGAACTCTATATCACTGCCAGGAGATTCATAAGAATTTATTCCAGAAGTGCTGTCAGGGTTCTGGCTTTGCAGGGTGTCTACCTTTTCAGATTATATAGACCCTATCTACTTCCCAGCACCCCTTATGTGTGAGAGACATGGAGACTCTCCTTCCAAAAACACTGCCCAACCCAACATACCTCCTCCACTCCAGGATATCTATGCCTTCCTAAATCATGACCTGGCTTCCTATGAGACTGCCTGATGGCCTTTTATCAACTGGTGTCTTGGTAAATGAACCAATAAAACAACCCCAGATAGTCCCAATTTGTAGCATTTGTTAATTTCTATGTTACTACTCTCATCATTGATTTTAGGCTATCAGTATGATAGCATTGGATACAAAATTGGGAAAATAAGGACAAAGTGGGCCCAGCTAGAGAACTCAGGCCCCGGGTCCATTATAACTCAGAGACCATTGAGGTCATTCCACCTGGCTCTTCTCTAGTTTCTGTCACAGCTCTTGACACCCTGTACAAATTAGAATTCACTGAATAATAGCTCAGAGAGTTTCTCGTTTTTATGTCTCCCAAGCCCATTCCTTAAAAATTACTCCTAGGGAACTGCCAAGAAGGTTGCTGGCTATGCACAGTGGCTAGCAGGAGCAACTGACTGCAGGCCTTATCTGAAAATCATCTGGAAGTCAGTGCATCCCATCCCCTCTGTAATGTCCCCCTAACCCCAGGCAGAATTCTTTTTTTTTTACAGGGATAAACAACATTTTGGACAATTGCCCCAAAGTCCGTAATCGTGATCAGAAGGACAAGGATGGCGATGGTGTAGGGGATGTTTGCGACAGTTGTCCTGATGTTAGCAACCCTAACCAGGTCAGTGGGCACTCTAGTCTCCAGGTCGTACTCCCTTATCCAGAGGTTCATTAAAAACCAGTGCCTTAGAAAAACACGGTGACCTTGTTGACCAGCTCTTTGTTGCTGCCACTGTGTAATAGAGTGTGGTGGAGAAACGACACACATGAGGCTTCAGCTTGATGGGGAAAACACACGGGAGTCAGTGGAGGACTCCTGAGGCACTGGGAACTAATCTCACAGCTGCAGAGTTCAGATTATTTTGGTAATATAAACTTAATGAGGCCCGAAACAAAGGTTTTCTTTTTTTTTTGGTGAAAGAAAATGGAAACTTACCTTTTGAGACCTAATCACATGTGCTTGTAGTCCCCAAGGCCCTACACAGCCTATGTATGGATGTTTGAGATTAAACTCAGTCAATGATGTGTTGAGTTTCCCCCTGTACCCCTTTCCTATCTGACAGCTGGGCAGGATGTGCCATTTGTTTCTAAATCCCTTGAAAGGGAGTCACTCTCCATTTGCCCTCTGTGACTCACTCTCCATTTGACTCAATTCCAAAATGCAGAAGCAAAGCAGAGGCAATTTGTTTTGTCCTCAAGTCTAAGACTGGCTCTCTTCCAGCCTGTGCTAAGGCCCTGTGTTTCCACCTGTCATCATGTTGCCCTGGTACCCTTGTGGAATGAGCTCATCTGGTGTGTAGGCAGTCCATCCATGTAGCTTGATATTTTAGAGGTCTCTTTTGAAAATGTAGCGTTGTGCCTACACCAATATGATGTCCTTTTTCAGTTTTACACCATCCCCATTCTAGAGAAATAATTCCTGAAATATAGTGAAGATGGGCCAGGTCTGCCTTATCTGGAACATTCGGTACATGTAAACTGTGCACTAAATAACATTCTGTTCTCTCCACAGTCTGATGTGGATAATGATCTGGTTGGGGACTCTTGTGATACCAATCAGGACAGGTATGGTATATCCAACTACAGAGAGGCAGATGTCAAAATCAAAAGCATTGATTTTTTGCTTGTACCATGGCTTGGGGTTCTCTGGGAGGGTTGAGCTTCTCATGGGAAAATAACTGTCTCTGGTCAGGGCCACCCTACATCTCTGAAATGCTGTGTAAGTGTGATCGTGGTGAAATGAGCCCCAGAAAATGAGCTCTATTATGGGAGAGGCAGTGTAGCATGTTCTAAGCAGCCTTAAAATGAAACCACTAGATGCAAATCCCAGTGGAATTATTCTATGTGGAGTTATTCTAGGGTGAAATTACTCTATACAAGCACATTTTGCCAGTCTTCCTGGCCCAACAAGATGGAATCCTATATTAAGACCAGCGCTGGTCAGCTGAAGGGCTTAGCTCAGTAGCAGATTGCAAGGCCCTGAGATTTACAAAAGGAATCAGTCCCCAGTGTTTACAAAAAAAGATCAGACTTGAACAGATGCTGGAGGAATATCACTAAAACAACCACACAGCTACATGCCACTGGAGCCACCTACAATCCAAGGGCTAACTGTCACTCTCCTTACACAGTTCTTGGAGAGGCAGTCAGAACAGGGAAAGGAGGGCAGGATCCCAAAAGGCAGCTGGAGAAGAGACAGAGTTTCTCTTCCAGTAGCCAGATCACAGGTTGCCCTGCAGTTCCATTCTCCACGCAAACTCATATAAGGACAGCTCCTTGAGTCCCATTTCCTTCCTTGGCACCACATTCCTGCTTCTAAGTGCATGCTGGCTAAGCGATACTCCCTGCTCTCAGTTTCTTCTTCAAAGTAGAGATCGTGAAATGCGTCTCACAGGCTATGGTGAAAATGCAAGATAACAAGGGTGAAGTGCCTGGTGCAGCACTGGCACCATGCCGTTCACTGTGGAGAATGGGGGCTGTGCTGTTCCTGGTGTCATGCCACAGGAAGGGTGAATCGGTAACAGAGTCTGGTATTGCATGTCTCTCTCCATTTCACAGAGGAGAGTAGAACTGGTCCCTCTGTAGCTATCATAAATTACATACAGCAAGAACGTCCCCCATTACAGGTCATCCTATACCTGATTACCATTTGGAATAATTTTTTAAATGTTCCATCTCACCAACCACTAAATGTTTGCCTAAAGCAAGGACTCATTTTATTTCACTTTTAATTCCTACAAATGTGAACCTTGGGAAGAGGTTAGGAACTGCTTGTTTTTTGACACAAATGTTTGGAACTATTCTATAGAATGACTACTAATGAAAACAGATTCAATCTGTTTGAAAAAGCAGTCTTGCTGTGCACACACGAATTCTGTTGTTTAAACCACATTCCTCTGTCTATCCAGATTGGCCTCATTTTCCCTGGGATTCTTTTTTTTTCCCATAGCCATACAGAAAAGTGCCCGTAAGGGTATAGGCTGATCCCTCCCTCCTCTGTCCCATCCTGGAGGATATAAGCACAGGAAAGAGAGGGAGAGAAGGATGAAAGAAGGATCTGGACAGATATAGTGGTACACATCTCTAATCCCAGCCACTTGGAAGGCTGAGGCAGGAGGAAAACAAGATTGAGGCCAACCAGGGTAATTTAGTGAAACCCTGTCTTAAAATAAATGACTATAGGCTAGGGAGATAGCTCTGTGGCACAATTGCCTGCCTGGCAAGTACAAGGTTGTGAGTTTGAACCCCAGTCCAGTCCTGAAAAAAAAAAGTAAAATAAATGACTACAGATATAGCTCAATGATAGAGCACCCTTCATTTTGATTCTCAGTACTGTGGAATAAAGTCTTTTATTCTGAGGCCTCGGCAAACTTAGGGAGCCTCTGAGGGACAACATATACTCATCATCAAGGGCTTCTTCAGCCTGGCAAGATGAAAAATGTGATGGACAGAAAATAAATCTCAAAAGTCCTTTGGGCACACCCTGGGCCCAGCGCAGATGCCCTCATCTCAGGCAGAGGTGGCTTTACACTCTGAGACCATCCCCATGGCATTTAATTCTGAATCCTCGTTGGTTCTGCTGGCCAGAAACTATGAAAAACAGATAAACAGAAAGCCCTATAGACTTCCTCCCAAGAGTTAGGAGCTTAAGAAGTGCCTTTTCACATACTGGAATTTGTTGTGCAGAATTCTGACTGTTTAATGTTCCTAACAACCCTATGAGGTGGTTTTGTCGTTATCATCAACAGATGAAAATACTGAGAATGAAGTATATCATGCCTGGGGTCACCAGTCATGGGCAACTGAGCCAGCATTCATGCCAGAGTGGCTCTACTGTCTTTCACTCTGTGTCCTTGACATGTCCTCTGAATCAGCTATCATCTATACTCTTCTGGGATGGACAGGTGCCTCTGGTCACCAAGTGCAGAAATACTCTCCTGTTCTTGAGTAAGAAATGGATAGATTACTTCAAGATGCCAGGGAAGTATAATCATGGTGTCTGAGGCCCAAAGAGAGCTTTATCAAAATAAAAACCCCTCTTTAGGTTGATAAAAAGAAGCCTGATTAAAAAAAATAGACAAATAAAAACCACCCCCCACCCAAAACCAAGTAAGAACAACAAACACAGATTCTCCCTCCTGAGAATGGATGCCTGAGCTGCCTGCTGAACTGTGTTCTTTCTCTGCAGTGATGGAGATGGCCACCAGGACAGCACAGACAACTGCCCGACCGTCATCAACAGTGCCCAGCTGGACACAGACAAAGATGGAATTGGAGATGAGTGTGATGATGATGATGACAATGACGGCATCCCAGACCTCGTGGCCCCTGGACCAGACAACTGCCGTTTGGTTCCCAACCCAGCCCAGGAGGATAGTAACAGTGAGTAGGCCCCTTCTGGCCAGGCCTGTGTATGTGTCTTTCCTCAGCACTGGGGACTCAGCAACCCCATCTTCTCAGGAACTTCTGCTTCCAACTACCTTCTCCATGTAGGTATGGCTTTTTGGACAGTAGACACATGGTAGACACAGAAGCATCCAGCTCCATGAGGGCTGACGGTGCATCTTCCTGAGTAGCCTGAAACAGATCACATAGAGCAAGGTAGCAGCCACATGCTACATGCAGTTCAGTCCCCAAGAGACTTGAGAGCCACTATACTGCCTTGCTTGCTCCTTCAGCTGGTAGCTAAGGGACAGGAGTGGATAGAAAGAAGGGCACAGCCGAAATGGTGAATGCAGAGGCCACAAACTGAGATGACTGCAGGACCCATGCAGGTAAGCAAATGTGTGCACTGAGATGACAGAGAGTTTGTAAAAAGGATTTTGTTCACTTGGAAAAGACTCATCAAGGTGATGATGCAAATTCAGGTGTTTCACGTATCAGCTGAATAAAGCTGTCATGGGCCAAATGTAGACTAGGGGTTGGCAGAACGTAGACTTAGAGAGATCCTGAAGATAACAGTAATAGTAACCTCCCTGGTTTGTTATATTCCAAGAGATTATATAAATGATCAAGATTAAGATTCTCCAGGTGGCAAACCCAACTGTGCATGATAAGAATTTCCAGGGACTGACATGAAGGCAGCTGTTTAAACTGCTCTTACAAGGAAGCCTGTGCGTGGTGAGGACCTGGTCACCCATGACAAAGACTGCACATTGTCACCCTGAGGGTGGGAGCTCAGGCTTTGCTTCTGTCCCGTTTAGTCCTCTTGCTTCATCAGAGACTGGTGTGTATGAATACTACTAAGTTCTACCCCTCTTCTTCCCCCAACTAGGAGATGGAGTGGGAGACATCTGTGAGGCTGACTTTGACCAGGATCAAGTCATTGACCGGATTGACGTCTGCCCAGAGAATGCAGAGGTTACCCTGACTGACTTCAGGGCCTATCAAACAGTGGTCCTTGACCCTGAGGGCGATGCCCAAATTGACCCCAACTGGGTGGTCCTGAACCAGGTCAGTGGCATATGGAAACTGCTCCAATCTACCTCCAGACAGAGGCCCTTCTGACAGCAAATTTTAAAGGATGCTGGCTATGAGTGTGGAGGCATAGATTCTTCACAGGAGACTGGATCAGAGTTCTGTATTTTTGTCATGCCCATTTTAAACATGAAGTTGACTTTTGCGATGCTTCAGTGATTGCTCATGTGAGCACTGCAGTACATCACAGGGATGGCTGAAATGGGAACCTAGATGGCCTGACTTGATAGCCACACTCCCAGCCCCTCTGGTAAACTGTTCATCTATGTGTGTTCACTGTGCTAGAAGGAAAGAGAGCACAGAGAGGCTTTCCAGAGTCCCAGAAAAAAATAAAAACTAAAGTCACTAGAAGTAGAGATTGTATGTTTGCTAGTTCAGAGTGTATTAAATCAGCCTAAGTCAACATCTTAGCTAAATTATGTCTATTTAATACTGATCCCCTTCTTTAAACCTTTGCCAATTTTTTCTTTATCTGAGTTCACAACAACGCACAGCAACTACCCAGGTGATGAAATTTTTACATGGAAATCAGACATTGCTGACCATCAATCGTATAGAGGTTCTGGGCTTCCCCATATTCATTTGGTCCCCTTCAGCATGTCTCTGAACACCCTCACTTCTCTCTACAGGGCATGGAGATTGTGCAGACCATGAACAGCGATCCTGGCCTGGCTGTGGGTAGGTCCAGGGCCCCAATTACTATCCATATAGACTCTTTCCAGCTATTGATATGACTTGTCTGTTTTCCTAATCATATCTGATCTCCACAGGGTACACTGCTTTTAATGGAGTTGACTTCGAAGGGACCTTCCATGTAAACACTCAAACAGATGATGACTATGCAGGCTTTATCTTTGGTTACCAAGACAGCTCCAGTTTCTATGTGGTCATGTGGAAGCAGACAGAGCAGACTTACTGGCAGGCCACACCCTTCAGAGCTGTGGCAGAGCCTGGCATTCAGCTTAAGGTACGGGGACTTGAAGCCACTCATTTTTCTTTCCGCTGGGCCCACCACCATCCCTTTAAATTCTACTTTCTCTTAAATGGTATGTAGTTGATCCAGGAAATTGATAGAGTGATGTGCATGTTCAGGTCAGGGAACACTAGCGTGGGCAAAGGACCTTCTCTTCATTTCTGACTCTAATGTGAACAGTAGCCTGTCAGAGAGGTGGAGAAGGCAGGGTTGCATCTTTAGGCATGCTGTGATGGAAGCTGGCTAATGACTTTGTCAGCAAGGCAAGCTGTTTTCAAGAGGGCTGATGGATTACCTCAGTCAGTTCTGCTGGGTCAGAAGGCAGGCTTCAGCAGCCAGACACTGGTGGGACCCTTCCTGGGCAAATGTAGGGAGAAATAGATGTACAGTAAGACAAAGTGGAATGAGCCCTTCATATAGTATTGTTTACTGTTTAAGCAGCTGCAGCTGCCTTAGTAGAACTGACATTTAAGTGTTTATGCTTTTATATGAAGCCAAAGCATTCTGATTTATAGCCATGAATTCATCACTGTATTATCATTTCTGACACAGGAAGCAAGAAGGACATTTCTCTGTGTCCTAGTGTAATACCTTGATTATGTGTTTTCCAGGCGGTGAAGTCAAAGACAGGTCCCGGGGAGCACCTCCGGAATTCCTTGTGGCACACAGGGGACACTAGTGACCAGGTCAGACTGCTGTGGAAGGATACCAGGAATGTGGGCTGGAAGGACAAAGTGTCCTACCGATGGTTCCTGCAGCATAGGCCCCAGGTGGGCTATATCAGGTAGGCAAACGTTTTTTCTCCTCCCCTAGCTCAGAAGCAAAGTTCATATTGCACTTTGCACCTGGAGTGGGTTCCTTGAGCACCCCCAACCAGTAGCCTGATACCTAGATAGGAGGACAAGTTGGGGACGGGAAGAGCGTTGGGAGGCCTCCACAGTGACTGAGTGGATATCCCTGTATGGTGGTACTCTTTATGTTGTGCTCATGGGACAGCTGCAGAGGGAGGCTGCTGATAAGCATGAGGTCAAAGCTGTGGCTGAAGCGCCACCACACCCTGCAAACTTTACTCCTCATGTGACTTACATGGAATGCCTTGAGTCCTTGATTATCTACTTTCCATGATGGGTTGTAAACTGCAGGTGAGCAGCACCTGTGACCTTTCCATCTTATTTTCACCAGTGCCCAGCTCAGCCCCTTGCACAAACTGTTCATCATACAGGCCATCATAATCTACCTCACTACTTTTGTGTTTTTTAATTAGTGGCAGGAATTTTGATGGTTTAGGGCTGTATCTTTGAAATTTAGAAAGTCTACTTAGTTTTTCCTCCCTCTAACTCATACATCAGCTTTCATGACAGCTGGTATAGTACATCGACAAAGGAGTATGAATTTCAAATTCCTGACTGGGACAGTAAAACAGTCTGGTGGGGAAATTAATGTGAGGGCTGATTCATATTTTGTCCTTCTTTGTTACATTATGTCAAATGTACTTAGTTGGCCTCACAGCAAAACAGTCTATACCTGATCATATTCTTAATGCTTTAAACCCACATCCTTCTTTTTAAATGAGAAACATTTTTAAATGCTTCCTTTTGGTACCAGATGAAATTATAGAAAAATGTAACCTAGCTGGGCATGGTAATGTGCACAGTATAGCACTAGGCGAGACTGAGACAAGAGGACTGCAAATTGAGCCCAGCCTGGGTTACTTAGTGACTTTGTGAAGCGCTATCTCAGGGAGAAAATGCTACAGATGTAACTCAGTGAAAAGGCTCTGGGTTTGATCCTTAGTACTACAAGAAAAAGAAACTAGCCTATCTGTACATTTAATCTTTGAAAAATCAATCTGAACTATACAACAAAATCATGTAAATGCTTGGACACAATCACATTAGAAGCCAAAATGAGGTAGGAATGCATCCATTCCTGAATCACTATGGAGGTGACATTCAAATACAGATAGATATAAATGTAATTTAACTATTACAGTAGTATTGTCAACAGCGATATGAAGTCCCAAAATAGTGATGCTTCTTAATTTTCAGACAAGGCAAAATACTTAGTACTTTCCCAACTTACCCTGGAAAATTCAATTTATATTAAGATCAGCACAAAGGCCGGGGAGGTAGCTCAATGGCATAATTGACTACATGACAAGTATAAGGTCCCAAGTTTGAACCCCAGTACCAACAAAACAAAACAGCATTGTAGTACAAAGTATACTTGATGTTAATAAATAAAAGAGTTATGTTCCAGTTCCAGTTATGAGGAAAACTGTTCACACTTCTGCATGCCTAAAAGGACACTTCAAAAAAGTCTAGGATAAAGGACAAGCGTTGACTGTTTTCTCTAGGTTTTATAAACCATCCATCATTCCTGGCTTCTATCACTACTGCCACTGTGAGAACCCAAAGTGCCCCTGTGGGTATTTGATCTGCTGAGCAAGTGTTGTTTCTTGTGGACCATGATGGCTGTGAGACTCGCTGAATGATGGAAACCTTAGGCAGAGCAGATATCTAGATTAGGGAACTCAAGATAGTCTCAAAACCTCTTGTTCATGACATTGAACAATTTATTTTCAACTCTTCAATTGGTACCTATCAAGTTTATTAAATGCTCGTATTGGGCGAGTTGGGAAGATGTAAACACATAGGTCCTATCCTCAAGGAGCTTCCTACCTAGTAAGAAAGAGGACCAATAGGAGCACAGTCAGGTTCAGTGGAAAATTGTGCGTCTGAGTGAAGAGGCAGGTGTGTGAGTAAAAAGAGACTATTCTGAGCCTCACTGTGTGCACTTCAGCCTGGCTTGGGTTCCACGCAGGCCTGTTTTGCTTGTGTTGCCTACAGGGTGCGGTTTTATGAAGGCTCTGAGTTAGTGGCGGACTCTGGGGTCACCATAGACACAACCATGCGTGGAGGCCGACTTGGAGTTTTCTGCTTCTCTCAAGAAAATATCATCTGGTCCAACCTCAAGTATCGCTGCAATGGTAATATACATAGTCATTGCTGTACAATATTACTACTAGAATTAACCAACTAATGCCATCACATTTCAGTAACAATAGTCCTTTATAGTAGAAATTTTTTTAAAAATTGGTTTTTCATATTTTTAAATTTTTTGTCACATTTTATAGATCTGGACACTAAAACTTACACAGTTTCACTACATGGTTTAGAGTTTGGGGTTCAATGAGAAATTCAGTCAAGTTTAATTTACAGGTGGTCTTTATTTTCAAATGCGTGAAACATCACAGAGTGAAAAGCCATTTCATTATTTTTTTATTTTTTAAAGAGAATACAAGATAGTAAAAAAAAAAAAAAATAGAAATGATACAGAACTTCAAAAATTTGACAGTATCTGTTGTATTACATGGTATTATCTTTAAAGTAGTTGTTCAGATTACCAAATATAAGCATGTAAATTGGTAAAAGAAAGAAAAAAATTATGAGAAACAAAGAAGAGAGAAAAAGGAAGAAAATGAAGAGAAAATAAGTTAAGTACTAACTGCTCTTTTCCATAGACCAGCAGAAATCCACAGTATAATCATCTAAACCATCCTGCTCACATACATAGATACATCTCTTCCCCCATTCTCCCTCCTGTCCTTCTCATCTCAGCAATTCCTTTTGACAGGTTCACTCTCCTTTCTTTCCTGTAAACTACATTTTTTCTTTCTTTTGTTTTCTTTATTTCTTTCTCTTTCTTCCTTCTTTTCTTTTTTTTTTTCTTTTTCCCCTTTTTTTTTCTTCCTTTCTTTTTTTTTTTTTTTTTTTTTTTTTTTTTTTTTTCCCCCTGAGGAGCATGGCATTGTTTTCATGTTGCAATTTTTGGTATTTCCCTCATTAGCAATAGATTATCCCCTCTCCTCCCACCACAATGTGTCTAGGATGAGTGACAAATAGAAAGGAAATCGCAAATTCATATCAAAGGCAAAAAGATCATAGCTTTGATTCTCCACTAGAAACTATACATACAGTTCAATATTCATTCCTCAAATGAACACTGTTGTCCTTGAGCCAAGTGTGCTAAGTGTCCTGAAGTATATGGCTACAGAAACGGGCAGTGCTTCTTGGGTGGGCAGAGAGCTCCCCTTCCAGGTGGTCAGTGCAGCTGCAGCAGGTACTGGTCAGGAGTCCCGGATGGCAGGAGCCTGACTAACCAACTCTTGTGATCTTGTTGCAGACACCATTCCTGAAGACTTCCAGGAGTTTCAAACCCAGCATTTTGATCGTTTGGATAATTAAGAAGCAATCTATAACTTCTTTTTCAAACATGAAACTGACATATTCTCAACCTCCCTATAATTTCTTTATATGTGGCTTTCTTTTTCCAGCCAAGATATATCAGAACTTTTAATATGAGTGTGGAAATAAAGAAGAGATCATTTCTAACAATTGTGTTGCTGCTCAGAAGTTGTTTGTCTACGATTGAGGTTTGATGGCAGATGTTTTCCAAGGGATTCACATTGAATTTATGAGGTGATCTTGTTTGCTCAGGCTGGATCATCAGCAAAGTTGAGTTGGTCCATGATCAGGTGGCTCAGGAACAGAACCTCATCTGAGGTCATCCTATTTAGCTTCACATGGAATGCCTCACTTCAGCAATTCTCTTATTCTGGGAAGAGAATCCCAGAAACATAAACCCAGAGTAACCTTCTCTTCCCTGTGAAGACTATCTGATCAGGAAGCAGATTTTTTAGTTCTTTTGGATTCTACCCTATCCCCAGCAAATGGTTCTCTTTCTCTCAGGCACTCTCCTCCTCCTTTTCTTCCTCCTTATCTTCCTCTTCCTCTTTTTCCTCCTTCTCTTCCTCCTTCTTCTCCTCCTCCTTCTCACTGAGGAATTGTGGGTCATCATCCTCTAACAATAAGAAGTTACGGAAGAGGTATCATTTGCAGAATAGGAGAGAAAAAATGCAGGGGAATCCCTCACTACAAACGAGGCTACAGAGATATATAAAATATGATAAAAAGTGCAAAACTTTGTAGAAAGCCATCACTCAAATGAAACTAGCAGTGTGAGAGATAAATCCGTTTGTCAACTGTCTTACTCACTCTTCTTTCATTGCTCAGACAAATACCCGACGCTCAAAATGAGGGAAGGAGAGGTTTATTTAACTCACAGTTACTGGAGGTTTCAGTCTATACTTGGCTGGCTCCAAGGCAGAGAGCTACAGGAAACAACCTTTCACGGTGATAGCTAAGAGCAAGAGCTCAGGGAGAGCTAGCAGCTGCTCAAGCAACTAACTTCTCTTCCTCCCTACATTGTAATGCAAATCACCTGCCCCAGGAGAGGTACAGCACCCATTTTCACAATAACCAATTACAAATTCCAGAAGCTGCCTTATGACTGCAGGAGGCTTTGGGGGGACACCTGTATGCAAACAATAACATTCCACCCTTTGACCCCCAAAGACTCATACACATCCCTTTATACAAAACACATTTTAGTCCATCTCTAAGAGTGCCAAAGTCTCAACAGTTTCAGCACTGCTGAAAAGTCCTAAACCTCTGTGAGCCTCTATAAAAATGGAAATTAAACACATTCAACATTCAAAGGTACAAGATACATATTACCATTCCAAAACATATACACAGCAGTATACCAAGCATTGGGACCAGCACAGTCCAATAATCCACAAAAGCCAACATTAAATCCTACAGGTCCCCGTGGAACATCCGAAGCAACATGTGGCAAACTGTAAGCTCTGTGCAGCTCTGCCCCTATGGCACTCACAGTGGTAGCTCCCATGGCTTCTCTCTCAGGCTGGTTTTGCTCCATCTTGCACAGTCCACGCTCCTGGTTTTTCAAAACTTCTGGGGTTTCCACGGAATAGGCTTCTCAGAGTTTTATACACTGCCCTCTCAGGAGCACACTGCCTGGCCTCTCAGGCCTTCTGCAATCTAGGTGGAAGCCTTCTTAACCTCAGAACTCTTGCATTTTCAATACACCTAAAACCACTACCACATGGATGATGCCAAGATCTGCTGCCAGCTAATGCAGTAGCCAGGCTTCCTTCTCTCTTGCCTGTAGGGGGTAGAGTATATGGATGGCTGAGCACTCTGACCCTGATTCCGAGGAATAAATTCTCCATACCGGCGCCATTCTGGAACATGGTATAGCCGCCTCCACCATTCTGGAGCCAAGGGCTCAGTGGCTTTCATCTCAAGGCAAAGTCTCTGACCTTTGCAATTCTGAGTCTGCAAAGGGTAGAGACCTGACACCTCCTGTGATGTCCTCAGGCCATCTTTTCCACTCTCTGGTTCCTTCTCAGCAATGGAGATGCTCTCAGCTCTATCTTTGCAGTCCACAGCTTTATTGGCACATCCTTTCTGGCCAAACTCACAACATTTTGAGCCATCCTGCTGAGCTCCTTGCTCTTGATTTGCCACATAAATCTGGCTAAAAGCCCAGAGCAGCCATAACACTGCCCCAGTATTTGGCTGCTTTGAAATAGCTTTTGAAAGATTCATCAGTCCACTATGCTTAAACTCAGTCTTAGACAAAATCTCTGTGCATGAGCAAAATGCAGACAACTTCTCTGCTAAGTCAAAACACAAATGATCTGGCGTCGAACAACCAATGCAGTCTTTCCCAGCAGAAACCTCCCCAGCCTGATCTTTATAGGTCGGCTTTCTACCAGCCTTCTGGTCTGAGCTCTGACCAGAATCTTCCCTACAGAAGAGCCAAAGCTGTTCCATCTCTTTGCGAGTAGGCAACATCTCCAAAACTTTTCTATCTCTTCCCATAAGCCATTTACAAACACTTGTAATCCATATGGTCAGGCTCAGCCACAGCAATGACTCCACTCCTGCAGTAACAAATTCTGTCTTAGTTACCCTTCTCTTATTGCTGGGACAAATACCTGACACTCAAAATGAGAGAAGGCAAGGTTTATTTAGCACAGTTAGTGGAAGCTTCAGTCCATATTCAGCTGACTCCAAGGCAGAGAGGCACATGGCAGAAAACAGCCTTTCATGGTGGCAGCTAAGAGCAAGAGTGCAAGGAGAGAGCTAGCTACTCAAGCAGCTAAGTTCTCTTCCTCCTTTACAGTGAATGCAAATCATCTGTCCCACGGGAGGTGCAGCACCCATTTTCACAATAATCAATTACAAATTCCAGAAGCTGTTCCATGACTGCATGAGGCTTTGGGGAGACACCTAAACACAAACCATAACAAAGACATACGCTTCTGTAGCCTATACAACCATTACAAAAGGTGACCAAACACTGGAGTTACAGGTACCTGGTGAGTCCAATCACACTATCACCACATACGTGGGAGTTTTGCTGAGCTTTAGTCTGTGCCCCCTTATGGGTAACAGTAGCTTTGGTGAGCCTTACCCTGCACACTACCATCACAACAACTTTGTGGAGCTTCATCTGAGCCCCAAATCCCTGCAGGATTATTGAACCATGGCTTGATACCTCTTCAGTATGGTGGAAACAACTTTGATCTCCATAAATTGGGAGCTTTGCTGAGCAAAATCCACTGCCCTCCATAGTAGCAGGAGCTTTGTTGACCAACAACCTGCCCTCTCCCATTGTTGCTGAGTCTGCATGATGATTTGGAGCTTCAAAAATGTCAAACTGAAGGAGCAGAAGGCAATCTTAGATGTTCAACCCACCCAAATCAAGCTCACAAGACGAGAACTTGGAAGTCACAAACTTGAAATTTCTGAAATGATAGCAACGGAAGTAAAGAAACACCTGTATAGGGCTGAACAAGAAACCAGATCAGAAATAGTCTTTCAGGTAAGAAAAGAAAAGAAAACAATAATGAAAGAATTGCTCAGCACATCTAAAGAAGAAATTGATACAAAAAACAAATGGAAGCAAATTTAAAAATGATGGAAACAATAAAAAACAACACAGGAAAGAATTAGAATGCATGGAAAGACTTAAACATATCCAAGAATTTAAGAATTTCATGGAAAACTGATAAAACTGCTTCAACAAAACTGAAGACAGATTTTCAAAATTGGAAGATAGGAATGCAGTTAGTGAACACAAAAGGAAAGATCTCTTAGAAATAACAGGGAACTAGCAAATAACAATTCAACAACTATAAGCTAAAGCAAAGAAAAAATATATAAGACTAATAGATGTCAACAAAATAGCAGGAGTCAGCACAAATGACACAAAAAGACTATTTGCGGAAATAGCATCGGAAAATTTCCATAGCATAGGAAAAGAATTTGACATACAGTTAAGTGAGACATATGGAAGCCTAAACATACATAATCGAAATAAATTTGCCCAGCATGGTGGCACATGCCTGTAATCCTAGCACTTGGGAGGCTGAGGCAAGAGAATCTATGTCAGTTTGAGACCATCCTGGTCTGCAAAAGTGAGCTTAAGACCAGCCTGAACTGCATAGCAAGACCCTGTCTCAAAAAGACAAAAAAATAATAATTAATAAAAATAAATCTACACTTACACACATAATAATTAAGATCAGAAAAATTCAGCAAAAAACAGAGTATTAAAAGCTGTTAGACATTTTTTTTTTGTCTTGTTGGAAAACACCTGTTCCATGTTATATCTAAGTCATTTGATATCCATACAGATAGTATTATTAAGATCAACTGCCTCTGTTTTAGTGTAACAATGTCATTACACTTCTTTTCTGGATGGTTATCAACTTAAGTTTGCAGACCAAAAATTAGAGAAAAAGAAGGGTCCCAAGGATAGCCAGTATTTTGGCCCTAGCTCTTCAAGGTCAGTGAGGACTCAAGCCAGTAACAGAACCTATACTGTAAAATCCTATAACTCAGTAATGTCCCAAATTTCTGTTAAAGGACATAATGAGGCCACAGAAGAAAGTGATTGACAATGTGTAGTGTGCCTAAGGAGAGTCACCTAGAGAGAGCACATTCTCTCCATCTTTCGCAAAGAGCAAACTGGTCAAGCAACAGTTGTGACTCATCCAGAAGGCTGACACCGAAAAAAGATCAACAAATTATTGCACATTTGTTCAGGGTAAATCCTGAAGGGTTTTGATTAACCTTTTCCAATACAAAACTTGCATTTTTATTTATATATGTTTTGCTTTAACTTGATCATAACTATTCAGCAGAATAAGATAACCATGAGGTAAAAAAAAAAAAAAAGTAAGGCCATATTAATATGCTGAGCTGTAAAAGACTTAAGTCAACAACTTCTGATAATGCCAGTTTTTCTGATAACCCACCAGCATTATGGAATATTGGGTTGTTTTGCTGAATTCAAGCACCTACAATATTTAAATGGTAATGGAAAACTTATCTCTGAGCCCCTGGATGATGGGTTCATTCTCCATTTTCTCCGAGATTGTAAGGGTTGGCCATGCTTATCAAGATTGGAGCAGCATTCATTGCATTCCCTGGACTTTCCACTTTTTCCCATGCTCTCAAGCAATATATACAAGTTTGAATAATAGCCACATCATCATATTGCATTTGGGCTTGGATACCAAGCCAGGCCCCTGACCCAGTGAGTTGATCTGATGAAACATTAACTGGGGGTTTTTGTGCCCTGTTAATCCTCTCTTGAATACCTGCTGCATCTTTCCACCATATTCTAAACTGCAAATATTGGCTCTAGAATTGTACAGCACAAAACTTGCCAGTCATGAGGAATTAATCTATGTTCATTAGCTAATTTTTGTATTAATCTAATCACATAGGTTGTTTTCATACCATAGGCCATAACAGCCTGCTTTAAATCTATAATAACCTGTAATGCCAGAAGTTGGCATTTCCATTATACATACCTCTGGGGAAATTGAACATTTGGTGGGTGTTATTGAACCCCCATAGGAAAAATATCCAAAAGGACAAAATAAGCTTCAGGGTCCCCCTGTTGTCTCCCTGCATAAGACCCTGAGATAACACATTTTTATAAACTTATGGGGTCTTCCTTTCTTTCCTCATATGGAAAACCAGAAGGGTTAAAGGATGGCTGTATGTGCTGAATTTTTGTGAACTGAAATGGAGAAACTACCAGGGTAGAGACCTCCATTTTTTCAATCAATTCAGAAAACAATTACGATAATTGCCTTACCTCAGCTTGCAGCTCGTGTACCTTATTTTTAATTTCCTTTTGTTCTACATCTTCCATATCCTCAGATTCCAAGATGTTTTGCAATGCCATAAACATCCTTGTAGGACCCAGTTAGTCAGAGTCATCCCTGCTATAGACCATCAAAAAAATTAAAGAACCAAAACTCTTTGTATTCCGGGGAGTACCTTTATGTAACAGGAAAGCAGAAGTCATAAAAAGGTCGCATGTGCAGATTCATATTTGTGCAGAAGCTGCTCTTGAGGTTTAACAATATCAGCATCTGAAGCTGACCCGTTCAGATATTTCTTAGGCTTTTCTGAGTCTGATTGCCATGGTTTCAAAGCTAAAAAAATTAAATGACAAAGAGACCATACATGAAGAGGAACTGAGCCAGGCATTGTGGTGCAAACCTGTAATCCCAGCACTTGGGAGGCTGAGGCAGGAGGATCTGTGCAAATTCGAGACCAGCCTGGGCTCCAAAAGTGAGCTCAAGGCCAGCCTGAGCTGCATAGCAAGACCCTGTCTCAAAAAGACAAAAAAAAAAAACCCAAAAACCCAAAAACCCTAGGGTAGGGGATGCCCCAGGAGCCAGACTACTCACTGTTCCGGGTCATGGCACCATAAATGATAGGTTTTCCATGGTGTAGCAGCAAAGAAACAGCCAGAAGAAAAAAGGGAAAGGGGCTTTATTATAAAGGTAAAGGGGCTTTATTATCTTGAAGGACATTGAGAGAATTTGGGGAACACAAGGAATTCTCTAGATGAGAACAAAGGGAGGCTGAGGCCTGTACGGCTTTTTGCCAGGGGTGGGGTTTGAGGGGTATGTTTAGATACCTGAGGAGCTGATTGGAGCTTTCCCTGAAGTGGTGGGTAAGGGGAAAGGAAATTTTACCCTGGGCTGAGTTAGAGAAGAAAGGGGGAGGTCGTCTTTGGGAAGATAAGTTGTTGTTTTAAGGGCTTCAGCCATATTAGATGACCACTTGTAATGATTCAGCAATTCATACTATTCAGCCATAGTGTATCAAGAACTAAGGAAAATAATCAAAGAAATCATAGGAAGGTTATAAGCACCAAAGAGCTCAAAGGAAAGGAAATAACTAACTGGGAGAATAGTTAAAGAAAGCAGAAGAATAAAAATAATCAGCACTGCAAAAATTATGCAGTGACAGTATACAGCTAACCTCTTGTAAAGCTGTGGCAAAACTGAGTCCAGGAAAGAAATAATACCCAAGAAATTTGAGAGGCAGTGAATAACCATTTAACACCAGTGGTTTTGGATAGACCCTGCACACACACACAAAGAAAAACAATTACCATGAAACAGCCATGTTAGCAATTAACCATGAAAGTTACAAAGCTAGGTAGCTTCAAGAAGAACAAAGTCATCCAAAAAACAAGCTCTACAATGAATGGGAAAAGATGAAAAATGAAAAAAAGATGAAAAATTAAAAATAACAATCATACTCCATGCAACCAGATTCTAACAGAAAGCAGAAATATCTATCTTATTTTTGACTCAATGGACTTTAAATGAAAACAGAGTGCAAGAGACAAAGATGGCCACTACAAACTGATAAAAGATTGACTGCCTGGAGCTCACCAGAAACTCAATTGACTAAGTGCCCATGTCTGATATATGAGGGAGAGTACTCAGAGCCCATCAGAAACTCATTCAACTCAGCACCCAGGCCCAGCATGTGAGTGAGATTGCCTGGAGCCCACTGGATCTGCATTCAAGTCACAGCCCAGGTCCAGAGTGTGAGTGGACTACCTGGGACCTGCCAGAAACTCATCAGAAACAGCATCCAGACACAGAGTGTGAGGGAGACCACTGGGACCTGCCAGAAATTCATTTAACTCAGTAACTAGGCCCAGCATGTGAGTGGAACTTCAGCCATCAGACATGCCTGGTGTGGAACGCCACAGAGGAACTCCCTACAGAGAGATTAAAGGCAAGACCCACCAAGCTGATCCAGAAGCAGAACATCTTGCCAGAGTGTTCATCTCATAGCAGGTTCACCTCCAAGCACTGGCGCAGGAAGAATTACAGAGAAGTCAGGCCCAAGCCACACTCACCTGAATGAGTTTGAATTTGGCAGATCCAGACCTGGTGCTAAGGTAAGAACTCTACCAAAACTCTACACCAAAGGTCAGAAGACAGTGCTATACAAAATGACAAAGAGAAGGAGAAAAATGCACTTTCAGGCCCTGAACCCACGCAGAACAACTGCAGGAGACAATAGCATAGAGAAAATTGGAAATCACACACCTAAAATCTCTGAGACAATAGCCTTTGAAGTAAAGAAACAACTTCAGAGAGACATAGAGGAAATCAGATCAGAAATAATTTCTGAAGTTTAAAAAAATGAAATAACTATAATGAAAGAAGTACTAAGAGTTTCTAAGGAAGACACTGATTTAAAAAAGTAGAGAAGAATAGAAAAATGATGGAATTCTTGAATGAGCAATATAGGAAAGAAGAAGAATGCCTGAAGCAGACTCAAAGTGCTATACAGGAAATTAAAACCTCAATCAAGCTGGCAAAGCCACTTGAGTAAAGGTAAAGATAGACTTTCAGACCTTGAAGACACCATTGAGCTAGTGAAAAGGTAAGAAAAGATATAAGGACAACTAGAATGCAGGAAAAAGTAATTCAACATCAGAAAGATGATGCAAAGATCAACAACATAAGACTAATAAGCACCAATGAGAAAGGAGTCAATACAAATGATATAAAAAGAATGTGGGCAGAAGTGATAGCAGAAAACTTCCCAAATATGTGAAACAATCTGACATTCATTAACTGAAGTGTATAGAAATCCAAATAACATCAACCCAATAAAAAACCACATCCAGACATAGAATAATTGAGATCCCAGAAATTCAGCACAGGAACAATATACTAAAAGCTGCTAGAGAAAAGAAACACATCACTTGTAAAGGAAAATCCATAAGAATAATGGAAGATTTCTCTTCAAAAACCATCAAGTTAAGAAGAGAATGGAGCAAAGTACTTCAAGTCTTATAAGAAAACAAATTCCAATCCAGACTGAAATACCCTGAAAAACTCCCTTTCGAGTTTAATGGAGAAGTGAAATACTTCCAGGACAAAGAACAGCTAAAGAATTTTATGATGACAAAACCAACCCTACATAGGCTACTAAAAGATATACTAGAGTGGAATCAAAATGACCACAATTCTATGAAGGAGAATAGAAAAAAACCCCAATATAGGGCAAACAATTAAACACAGGAGAAAAGAGGTATACAAAAGTAGTCTTTCAACATTCTTTTGTATACAGCAGCAAAGTACGTCCATCACCATATTCTACAAGTGGCCTTATCCAGAACCTTATCGGTCAGGATTCTGACTGGATCTACAGGGTCAATATCAAGGAAATAGCAGTAGCTCAGTCCCACAAGTGACACCTGGCCACCAGTGTCATGGACATTGTCTATGTGCACAACATACTAGAACTTTGTGTGATATCCTATCCCCAAACTGTTAGAAGTGTTGGTCATATATTTGCTCTTCCAGTCTTCATGTTATATTTTATTCTTGGTAATTCTTTACTATCATGAAAACTTTCTCCTAGTTAATATTTTTTTATGTATCCACCTATTCAAACAGTGAGTACTATGAACTGATCACAGATTCATATACATGATACATAACGTTCTTGTCTCTTAGTTAGACTCACAATTGAATTTTAATTTTTGAATATTGTTTTAAAATACTGAATTTAATTTTTAATTAATTAATATTTAATTTTTTGAATATTGTTTTATTTTAATTTTTATTTTAATTTCTGTTTTATGATTTATGCTGTAACTTTGACTTATGATCTACTTATAAGACATGGTATGATATTTTCTCCTAGTATTAGAAACTTTAAAAAGTATGTTTCCATTTTCCATTGACTTCATATTTTCTTGTCTTTTACACACACACACACATATATGAAAAAATATGTTTATAACCTGACATAAGATTGACAACTGTTTTGCAGAAATCTTCAATGACCTTTTAAATGAGTTCATCAGCCGGGCATGGTGGCGCACGCCTGTAATTCCAGCACTCGGGAGGCTGAGGCAGGAGGATCGGTGTGAGTTCGAGACCAGCCTGGGCTACAAAAGTGAGCTCAAGGCCAGCCTGAACTGCATACTGAGACCCTGTCTCAAAAAAGACATAAATAAATAAATAAATAAATAAATAAATAAATGAGTTCATCTAATATAATTATAACATTATAGTATCTAATATGACATAATATAACATCTAATATTATTCAACATAACAAAAAATGAAGCAAAGAAAAAAACAAACTAATAAAAGAACTGATTCATCAGGAAGTGATAACAAATATCTCTGTACCAAATATTGGCACACATAACTTCACACGATGAAAATTATAGATATCGGAGGCGTGTTACTCCCAGCTGGCTAGATGTCAGATGTGCCTATAAGGCCTGATTCAGACACTGTCCCAATACTCAGCTGGTCTGCCAGCGGAGGCACTGTTCTCAGCTCAGCACCAGTATCCTCTACAAGCACAGAATGCCATAAAAGAGATAAGATAGAGCATTAAATCTTCCAAACACCCAGAAATATCGAGAGAACTTTGACCACTGATATTTACTAAGATCTGCCCACTTAATATTTCTTGCCTTCTTTAAAGTCCTATTGAAAAGATTATTTCACCTTTGTCCCTACAGACAGCCTTGTCATCCTCCGCACCCAGGCTCCGTTGAATTCCATGCCATACTGCCTTTACACAAGACTGGTGGTCTTGGGACCCGGTGGGATGGCTCAGTGGTCTAAAGCGCCTTCTTCGGAAAGCTTGGGCGGCTTCAGGGACCACGGTTCGATCCTCAGCACCACATGCTGCTCCTGTCCTGCCCTCGGGGCAGGCTGAGCCGGCCATAAAAATGAGTGAATAAATGAATAAGGGTTCTGAAATAAGAAAAAAAATAAATAAAATAAATAAATAAAAATTCAAAAAAAAAAAAAAACAAGACTGGTCGTCTTGGATGGTTTCTGCTTTGCTCTGTTCCTCATATCTGCAGCTGAAACCTGGGAAGAAGACCAGCTTTTGCTGGAGAGATATAAGTTTGCTTAAACCTCCACCCCAGATGAAACTGTCTGGCAGCATCCTCAGACCTCTTGCTGCCCATGCCAAATCTTGATGGGCATTTCAGATAAGATAAAACCCTAAAATCTCACTTTCTCTTTCTTCCTCCCTTCTTGCTTTCTACTCTCCTGCATTAAGTCAGAGAAAGGCTTGCGCTGCTTTTCATGCTTTTTAAAAAGCTGGAACTGTTCTCACAAAGCTCTCCTAGGGAGGCTGCTTCCCTTTTGTGTCTGACCAATCTCAAAGATGTTTGCTTTGCTCAATTGCTCACGATTACAGCTTTGGATCCTGGAGATATCCACCAGGGATCCAGCTTCTCTGCCACACCTCTTTCTGTATTCCAATGGAAAATTGTCCTTCTTCCATTCCCCTTGACTTAAAACCTTTTCTCCCCTCACCCAATCTGAAGCTAAAAATGGCTAACATTTCTGTAATATGGCATAGCAGAGTTTCTTTCTAGAAAACGGCTAGCAGTGACACCTTGATTTTTCCATCTTGCAAAATAACAAGTGATTAATAGGAAATAAGGTTTCATTTTTATTTTTTGATTGCTGAATGATATTATATAATCAAAATTGTCATTCTTATTTGCTACTGTTTGTGCCTTTTGTAAATCACTTTATAATGTTTCTTTAAAAGAATGTTTTACTTTTGTGGACAAGGTCTTATATTGCTGTTTATATGTGTCACATTTAGACATACTTGAATTATTTGACTTGTGACTGGTGTAGGTTGTTTTACTTATATTCACACTAAAGAAAAGTAATGTTAAAGTGCCATCTAGTGTCATCTTTGTTAAAGTTCTAGAAAATGAATCTTTTAATAAACTCTCATACATTCAGTTCAGGCTTATGTCTATCCTTTATAGCAGTGGTTCTCAACCTTTCTAATGCCGTGACCCCACAATACAGTTCCTCAAGTTGTGGTGGCCCCAAACCAAAAATAATTTTGGTGGCCACTTCAAATTACTAATTCCAATAAATAACATTTCACCATGACATAGCATGGGTTTAAATAGTATTTTCTGATGGCTTTAGGCGACCCTGTGTTTTGGTTGTTCAACCTCCACCGGGGTTTTGACCCACAGGTTGAGAACCGCTGTTCTATAGAATGCTAAAACCAAACCAGTGGTAACTCTGCCAGCTAGTAATTGCCTTTAGGGCAGCTATTGCTCTCAAAGCAGAAGAGAGGGATCTTCAGTAACCCCTGGTGAATTCCCATTGACCCCAGTGGCCAATGTGATGTTGACCAGACAGGCAACTATATTCCTCTCTGACAGATTTCTCTCTCAAAGACTAAATTAAACAGATTTCTGACTGCATAGAACTAGTAACTGAAAGGACAACTAGGAGGTCATGGATGAGGCAGATCTCAAGTGATCCCCAGAACTCCTTCAGTAGAAGATAGTTCTTGATACCCTGAAAAGATAATCAGCACACAAACTCCACTTAGTTATTGCTTCCACCTCAGTCCCAAAGGAAGTTGAAAAAACTCTAAGTGACTCCCAATTATCCCCCTCAAAATAACATGAAATGATACTTTCTTTTTTTAAAGGCACAATACAAAGACTTAATTAAATGCTTCTCATTCCCTGATTGAAGAGCTTCCATTATAAAACAGTTGCCATACATCTGCAAGTTAAACATTGAAGTGGTACTCTGATAAGAAAAGATGTAAGAAATACCTAACCTGGTTTAAAAAAAATAAGACCTCTGTGGGTTCAGCTTTCTAGTATTTGACAGCAGAAGCCTATATGTTTCCTCTAAATAAAGCCAGGTGTGAAGCTGCATTGGTCTATCCCACCATCACAGAATACAGGTGGACATGAGCAGATACAGGGACCTGGTGAGTCTTATTCATGAAAAACACAGGCCCAGCAGGATGGCTCAGTGGCCTAAAGTGCCTGCTTGGGAAAGCTTGGGCGACTTCAGGGATAGCGGTTCGATCCCTGGCACCACATGTTGTGCCAGCCCTGCCCTCGGAGCAGGCTGAGCCGGCCATAAAAATGTGTGAATAAACAAATAACGGTTCTGAAACAAGAAAAAAATAAATAAATAAATAAATAATTCTTTTAAAAAAGAAAAAGAAAAACATAGGTGATAAAGCATGGCAGACCTGCTAGCTGGATTCCCACTATCACAGAATGCAGGCAGATACCAGGCAGTTACAGAGGCCTAGGTGGTGAGTCAGGGCCACGACTACCAACTGCACAGAAGAGTTACTGACCTTCAGCTTGCCCCACCCACCAGCTCGCAAAGGATTGACGAGGCTACCTCTCCCCACTCCACTGTCAAGGGAATCTTGCTGACATATGCCCAACCCCCTTAAACTACTGTTCAGTCAAAGTGACCATTCACAGCTTCAAAAATGCCAAAATGAAGGACCAAAGGCAATCCCCGATGTCCAACCCGCACAGAGCAAATCCAAAAGAAAAGGACAAGAACTTGGAAGTGACACACCTGAATGTATGAAATGATAGCAACTAAAGTAAAGAAATAATTCCATTAGGTTATAGAAGAAATTGGATCAGAAATAATCTTTCAGGTCTAAAAAGAAATGACAGTCAGAGCTGCCCACACGCCATCTTGACCCAACAGTGCAGTAGCTCCACCTGGGACCTGCCTGCGCACCATCTTGATCCAGTAGCGCAGTGGCTCCTCCTCAGAGCTGCCCGCCCTCCATCTTGACCCAGCAGCATGGCGGCTCCACCTCGGATCTGCCCGAGCGCCATCTTGATCCAGCAGCAGGGCAGCTCCATCTGAGACTTGCCCACCCTCCATCTTGATCCAGCAGATCAGCGGCCGGCCCAGCTCTACCTCAGACTCTGCCCGCCATCCTGACCAGTTCATGCAACAGCCTCAGCCCACATCCATTATCTGACTCACCAATAGCCCGAGCTCCAATACCACCCACCTTCCTGACTGGGCCTCACAACAATAAGGCAAGAACTCTCTCAGCCAGTGTTCATCTCCCAACTGGACAACTGCCCTAATCCTGATCCCACCCACTGCCACCACACGACCACCCACCAACTGTCACCACACTGCTGACCACTGCCCTGGCCCACAGGGCCTAGTGACAGACAGCTGCCTGAGCTCTAACTCACAGTGAGGCACATCTAGAGAGGAACAAGCTTGGTGGATCCAGACTCAAATTTCCATAGGTGTTAACTGCATAAGTCCATCAAAGTGCAGAGATCACTGCTATATAAAATGATAAAGACAAGGAGCAAGATCCAATCTCAGGTCCTGAGTCCACCCAAAACAAATACAGGAGACACTAACATGGAAGAAAACAGAAATCATGCAGACAAAATCTCTGAGGTAGCATCTGAGGTAGACAGACAAGTGCAGAAACTATTGAGCAACTCAGATCAGAGATAACATCTGAAGTAAAAAAAAAAAAAGAAAAGAAAAGAAATGCATGAATTAATAGACTCTGAAGTGAAAAAACAACTGCAGAAACATATAGAGGAAACCAGAGCAGAAATAACCTCTGAAGTTAAAAAAGAGCTCTTTAAATTAATAGCATCTAAAGTAGGTGAACAACTACAGAAAGGTAGAGAGGAGAACAGAGCAGAAATAATCCCAGAGAGAAAAAGATAATTATAATGAGAGACTTCAATACTACTAAAGAAAACATTGATAAAAAATTAGAGAGTAGAAAAATGACAGATTCACTGAACAATATAGGAAAGAAATAGATCGCGTGAAAGAGTTTCAAAGAGATATACAAGAAAATAAAATCTCAAACCCCACCGCTGGGAGCTGAGCCTGCGCACCCGCTGCGGGTAAGCCCCTGCGCCCCTCTGCCCCGCCTCTGCGTTCCCGCGACTAACTTCCTGTCCCAGCCCAGCCCAAACCCCACCGCTGGGAGCTGAGCCTGCGCACCCGCTGCGGGTAAGCCCCTGCGCCCCTCTGCCCCGCCTCTGCGTTCCAGATCGGAAGAGC
>PVJA010002311.1:0-46556 GCA_004027025.1 Myocastor coypus
TTCTTCTTCTTCTTCTTCTTCTTCTTCTTCTTCTTCTTCTTCTTCTTCTTCTTCTTCTTCTTCTTCTTCTTCTTCTTCTTCTTCTTCTTCTTCATTTTTTTCTTTCCTTTTCTTTTTTTTTCTTCTTAACAACATCAATAGGGTGGTCGGTCATGCCCACACACTGTGCTCTGTAAAACTATTGTGAGGACAATATGCAATGTGTCAACTTTTAAAATAAGAAAGGGGAAAAGAAAAAAAAAAAGTAGTGTTGATTGAATGTGTGAATGTTTAATTGTTTGATCAATCTTATATACCTATATATTTTAATCTAAACTGATCTGATGATGAAAATATGTAATATAACCATTGTTACATTTATACAATAAAAATATTAAATCGGCAAAAAAAAAACCCTGGTTATTTAACAAAAACAATTCTGAGAGCATAGACATTTGGCAATATCTTTTATATTGTTGTGGTGGAAGTGGGAAAAGTTAACTTACTTGCTAGCGTTTCCCATGTCCTCCTAAGTTGGCTTTGTCTCGAGGATCCGGGATCATTGAGCAGTGCACTGACTGTCAGGCAGCGCCTCCTTCAGGAGACTTGGTGTTGCGGTGCTTTGGAAGCAGGCACAAATATGCTCAAGGCAATCATTTCCTGGTGCCAGGTGGTCGGCAGTCAGTAACTTCAGAACAATGCGTTTTAATTTTTGGGTAAGTAAAAGGCACAGTTCACTCAGATTAATAAAAGCTATAAAATCAATAGTGTTGTGGCCAAAGAGACCCAGAAGTGTGTACAAATGTAATTCTTTACCTTTCCTTGACCGTCTTGCCATTTGAATGTAATTCCTGTGTTCCTTCGAGCACACATAAACATAACACCTCTAACACATCCTAGCACATGCTGAGAACTAGAGAAAAATCTTTATTGAATGGATAAATTACATTATATGTTCATTATACATAGATTCTTCACCGAACTTTTGTAAATAAGTTCAACTTTGTACATTATCTTGAGATGTACTTTTACTGATGTGATTTCTTATTGTCTCACATTTTTACATCTATAAAAACAATGTGGTGGTAGAGTTTCATGCCTATGCATCATTAGGCACTGAATCTTTCATTCTTCTTAAGATTTGCCGCCAAGCAGGGTACTGGGTCAAAAGTAGACACTTCACATTCTTTAAAAGAAGTTTTAATAGGTTACTTGCCACAAGCAGCTGTAGTAATCCACATGCTCTCCATCAACGTGTGGGTATAGAACTATTGAAAAGATACAGTTAACCATGCGCTTTTCTTCTTTCTCTGTAGATGGGGCTCCTGGTGCATGGTTGGACCCCAGGCTCCTTTCCTCTTTCTTTCATTTTTTGTGTTTTTTCTTTTCACCAAAACGATTTTTATTCCCAGTGTTTAATTGGATACGTACACAATCTTCATGCTTTTTTATTACTGGCTATGTCTCACGAAAACTCTAATATTTTTCTGTTTCTCTCAGTATATAGCTATAAGGAGTTTGAAATGTGTGGATAATAAGGTCTGATCTACAATGAAATTCATTTCTTTAGAGTAAATTTAGAAATTAGTGGAAAGTCCAAAGCTAGCTGGCTATGTTTCTCAGTTTGTCCGGCACAGTTCCTACTTTCATTTGTTTTTGTAAGTTTTCTTGCTTAGCGCCTTGTTTGCTGAAGCACCGTTGTTTGAGCGGTAATCCTTCTGAAAGCTAAGAATGATCTATTGAAGCCAAAAGGAAAAGGAAGAAGTTAAGACTTAAAGATGAAAATTTGGGAACAAAATACGTCACAACCTTACCACAGCCGGACTGAGTAGTTGAGTTGGCAACAAGACTTGAAAAACCAAACATATTAAATAAGGATAAAATGGAAAGAATCAATGAAACTTTTCTCCTTTTTTCTGGAAGAGTGAAAATGAAAGCTTCTAATTGAGTGTGTCTGAAAGATTGTCCCTGCTAATGCGAGGATGCAGATTTATATAGTGTGTACACATTATTGCTTTGCCTTGGGAACCAGAAATGTGCAGTGTTTATTACGTGGGTTTCTGTTTCTGTTGAACAGGTATTTTTCTCTTATGACTTGGTTCCACTAGATGATCGCATCTCTTTGCATAATTTGTATTTGATATATGTTCGAGCCCTCGAGTTGAACAGACCATATGGAAAGCTCCAGGAGAGCCCAGGGAGCAGGGCTGGGTGGTGATTAGCTACGGGTTCTGCTACTTGTGCGGCAGATGAGCAGAGCTGGGAAATGAAAAAGGAATCCCGGAATGGCTTTGTTGCCCTTAGTTTGTCCTTTGCTGGTGATGCTTCACTGAGAAGAAGAAAGTGAAACAAAACAAGGAGAAGTCCCAGAGAAGCAAAGAAGAGAAATGACCACGGGTGCGTCAGAGTAGAATTGAGGAAGGCAGGCTGTTTGTCGTAGGAGCTCCGCAGCCTAAAGAGGAAATTGTTTTGTGAAAATGAAACTAAAAATAAGGTTGGTGGCTTCTTAGCCACCCCGAAGTATTTTTTAACATGGAACTGGCAGTGGCCGCCTCTGTAACTAAGTCTGGTTTAACTAATAGTTTATGCCGCACCAGTTATTGGAGGGCCTATTGGGGACACTGCATGAAAGTAACTTCTTACCTTTATAAAAAGTGTACTTTGTGGAGACCAACTGATGTAGAATGTAACTATTTAGGTGCTACAGTAAGTTTAAGCCTCTATAAAAATTATGCCAATCTATTAGTTTCAAAATTCTATACTTAAAGTTCAGAATTTCTTATCTGCTCATAATTAAATTATTGTAATATTATTATTATTATTATTATTATTATTATTATTATTATTATTGTGACTAAGGTCTTTAGTAGGCAGTGAACACAGATGAAGGAATATCATGAGCACTGTAAAAAGATTAGTTTGTTAGTCTAAGGTTATAAAACTTGGCTAGCTTTTACCGTAACACTGCTTTGGCTAAAAGTCAAAATTACCTGGAAAGCCTGATAGCACAGTGGCATTCTCAGTCCTTGAATTGTGACTCTGATAGTACACTGTGATTCCAGGGCACTAAAGGTGAAAACCGTGGATTTGTTTGAGCAAACTTGAGAACTCAGGTGCTGGAAGGCGGGTGCTGCAGCTCAGTGGTGGAACACTTGTCTGGAATGTGTCAGTGTTGGGTTTTAACCTTAGCTACCTCTTGCTGCGTGCTTTGTACACTGGCCTTCCTGCATAGGGAAGGTTTTTGCATAGTTTCCATGAGTTCGACTTTGTAAGCACCTCCTCCAGTCTTGCTTGATTTACCCCATGTCTTGTAATGATCAGAGATACCATTCAAAGAGGGAGAAGGCTGAGGAGTGTTCATAACGGAGGGGCTGTGTTTCCTGTTATCAGCTTTATTGAGCTTCTTATCTTTTCCTTGTGAATGGTTGGCAAATAGGTCAATGGCACTACTACAATTTGCCAAGGTGAAAGCTAATGGTGAATTCATGGGCTCCTTATTTTGGAACTGTTTCTCAGACAAAATCCCACCTAGTAAGTGATGGAAGACTCAAGCATGTGATATTTTTGTGGACTGGTGTCCTCTGGGATGCACTGTGGGTGAGAGAGGGTGTCTGCAACATCTGCTTGTGTTTTGCAGGGGTGTGGTGATGAGTGTCCCATTTCCAGATACAGGGCGACATCTATGTTACCGTCAAACATGTTTTGGATCCTGCTTCCATGTCAGCTGCCCACTTCTCTATGGCTTCTCATTGCAAAGAACAGTCACGTGATGCTGTTTGTTCATATTGTAATAGCTTCAGACTGAATTCTACTCACTTTACAAGTATTTATTAAACACCAACTGTGTTCTGGGCACTGTACCTAATTTGAATGATACATTGATGAAGATGTGTTGTAGTTTTGGTTCATGCCAGGCTAAAAGTCTGCTAGTATTATGAATTATTGTTTTTAAATAATTATGGCTGGCTCAGCCTGCCCTGGGGGTGGGGCTGGCACAGCATGTGGTGCTGGGGATCAAACTGTGGTCCCTACGGTTGCCTAAGCTTGTCTAAACGGGTGCTTTAGCCCTCTGAGCCATCTCACCAGCCCCACTATTATGAATTCCGAAGAGCAAAATAGAGATAAAATATGAGATAATTTGACAGAGTAGGACTAGGGCTGCTGGGCGTGCTTGGGGTGTGAGGGAAGGGATCAGTACACTTGGTGGAAATCAACTGAGGCCCTGAGAATAAATGCACAGCCCCAAGCACTGGGTACATAATAAATAACCTATGTTTGGGGCCAGCAATAGAGCTCAGCTGACTGAAGTGCCTGTTTCAGCAAGCTTAGGCAAGTGCTGGTACCATGGTTCAACCCCTGGCACCACATGTCACACACACACACACACACACACACACACACACACACCCTGTGTCATCCTTAGACAACCAAAACACTGAGCAATACAATTTTTTTAACTTCACTGTACTTTTCATCTTTAAAGTGTTTTATAAAGAAATTGCATATGTAGCCAATGAGAGTAGGACATGAAGTCAGGCTAGTTTTAGAGAAAATAAAAAAATGATTTTATCGTTGTTTGCTAGAGTAAGTGGAAGGAAGGAGAATCTGAACACTTTTCAATGAAAAATTAAAGATCCTATTTTATGAATAACTTTATGATTTAACAATGTCATAGCACTTTATGATTTAACAATGTCATAGCATTGTGAGTAGCTTAATAACTTTATTTGGAGGATCAGGGATACATTCCATGAATTACAGCTTATGAGCATGATAGCAGCAATTTTGTGAGAGTCATTTTCACATTTTATTTTTTGGGAAAGCAAAGTAACTCAGAAGTAAACATCAAGGAAAAGGCTGCAGAAAATAATTCTAGAACAGTCTCAGTGACAAAGTGAACGAGATGGAGCGATAAGTGTAGAGTGATAATACAGCGTTCGCTGGAGAATAAATGTGACTATGGCAAACAAAGCCAGGAAAAAGAATGCGCACAAGATCTCACTGAAATAAACAAAAGTTATTTTTTGAACTGGAATTAAAAATCATGCTGTGGGAGCGAGTAGTGACTCCTCGCTCTCTGCTGGTGGGTGAACACACATTTCACTTCCTGGATAGGAATGTTAAGCCTGAGAGCTGCACAAAGAAACAACAAGACTTAACTCTCTCTGTAGAAATAAGCTACAACACAAGTAATGCAACTGCCTATTAAGCCACTATTAAAGGATCTGTTTTAAAATAATTGCCTGTACCTCAGGTTGGAGTTTAATTTGGTTACATCACAGAATTACCTTAAAAACCTCTGAAGAAAGGTCACTTATGACATTGAGAAGGCCTAAATTGCTAATTAATACTTTATGTTGAAATTGGGTTATTTAAGATTTTGAAGAAATGTTAATGAAATAGTAATGGGTACTAAGATGTGAAATTACTTTGATTTCAAAAGGTGATAAAAGCCAAGGAGAAAATTTTAGCTGCTAACCATAAAAGTCTATTTTGAAGATAATAGTATTGATTAGGTGGAATTTCCCACTTCCTTTAGAAGTGGATTCTTTGAAGAAATACAAAGACCTGAAGACCTGGGGTTGGCATCTTTGGCTTTCTTTTCATAAGTTCTGAGTAAATAAAAGAAATTGAGTTTAGCATTCTCTAGTCTTTGTTACTCAAGAGTTTTAAGGCCAGATATAGTACCTGTACTCCCAGCATTCAGGAGGCTGAGACATGAGGGTTGTTGTGAGTTCAAGGCCAGGCAGGGCTACATAGTGAGTTCAGGACCAGCTGAACTCACTACATAGTGAGACCCTGTCTCAAAAAGCTAAACCAAACCAGACCAGACCAGACAAGATGAAATGAAGAGACAAGACAAGACGAGATGAGATGAGATGAGACAGGATGAGACGAGACGAGACGAGACGAGACGAGACGAGACGAGACGAGACCAGACCAGACCAGACCAGACCAGACCAGACCAAACCAAATCAAACCAAACCAAAAATAAAATTATATTCCTTTGCTGGTCTAGTGAAAGAGATCTATGCAGATACAGAGGTTGGCAAGGACATTTTGTTTGACATCGGCCTGTGCAGAGGAATTGGGTTTCAGAGGCATTTGTGGGCTGGGATTCCAAAGGTGTTAGATCCAGGGTAAGAAAATGTAGTATGACATGTTGAAACCTGCTATGTGGCATAAACATGTGCACAGTGATCTACGAAGGCTGGTAAAGACACTATAGCTACGAATTAGAGACATTTGATTCATAATTTTTCAGTTCTGCTTGTAGAGGTTAGAAGTGCATTGTTTGCTACGTGAAGGCCTTGTTGCTTTAAGCCCACTATTCTGCCATCTTTGTGTGCATATGAATGTCTGAACTATGACAGAAAATTGTAAAACTCGGTAAGTAGAGGCAAGCTGAGGATGACTAAACTACAGGTGAAACCTGGGCACCACAGAAACTGTGGCAATAATTCATGATTAGTTGCCATCAATTTATTTAAAAATCATCACTTCAGCAAATCTGTATTTATTGAATGCTTATTATGCACGGAGTAATGTGCTAAACAAAGCAGATATCTTTCTGTATTTTAGCCAATGACTTTATCTAAAGTAGACAGTAAACCAGCAATAGAAATTCATGTATCAAAAAATGCATAAGAGTAATAATTCTGGAGAATTACAATCATTAGATGAGAATATAAAAATTCCACAGATTGTGATCTGTGATTTGTTTATTTTAATTTAAATAGGCTGCAGTTTAATTACTAAATAATATTGAAGCCAGAGTTTAATTTCCATCAGGCAAGTCTATGCATCTCATAAAAATTCTGATATATTTCTAATAGAAGATTAAGAATCAGAGGCTAATGTGTACCATCAGTCAACAAGGACTTATTGATATTCTACTTTAGTGACGTCTTCTTATTTAAAGGCAATTAAACATGATTATAACTCTTACCAAATACTTACATGCAAAATTCTCTGCTAATTCATTTAGTTCACTTATGTTGTTTTAGATACCATTGTCTATTTCCTGAATGCTAGTGAGGGGTTCTTAGAAGCTGCTTATCTCTGGCTGCTCTTTGATATAATTACATTTTAAATAGATATTCTTGCATAAGGACTTATAGTATCTGTTTTTCTTGTTTTGTTCTGATTCAAGACAGACTGGAAGCTAGCATCTTATTTTCTTAAGGCTCTTCTCCCTCTCAATCTCTCAGGGTTTCTTTTTTTTTAACTTTATGGAAAAAAGGTAAATCAAAATTTCATAACAAAATAATAGGAGAATGACAAACTTTAATACATTCTGTATTGTTACTTTTAAAGTAATTGCTCAGGGTAAAAGATTAGGGCATTAAAAGTTCTCCAGTTGATATTAGCACAAACCTTCATGTGTATTTTTATTTATTTAAAACAGAACAAAAAACAATGAGAATGATACAGAATTTCAAAATAAGATGATAGGAAATCAACAATGGTTGTTATATTGCATACTGTTATCTTCAAAGTGGCTGCTCAGATTACCAGATACTTTATACATGTATGATTGATCAAATATAAGCAGTTTGTTTCAATGAACTGATAGAGTTAATACTGCAATTATCTTGGATATTATATATATGTTTTTTTCCTTTTTTCTTTTATCATTTCCTCTGCCCCAGTTGTTCTTTCCTTTGCCACAATTTCTTTCCCTTTCACAATATCTACTGTACCTTTTGGATCTTATTTACTCTTTCAGTTTCTTACACTAGGCAGACAATAGGATGTTTATAGATGTGAGTCTGATTTACTTCAGCTATGCATAGAGTTTCTAGTTCTACCCTTTTTTTCTACAAAAACCTCAAGTTTGTCCTTTTTTAATAGCTGCATAATAATACTGCATTATATGAAAAGACTCCATCATTGTTATCCATTCCTCAGCTGATAGGCATTTGGGTTGTTTCCAAGATTTAGCTATGATAATTGTGCTCATATAAACATGAGGGCACATATATCACAGTGGTATGATGTTTTTAGTTCTTCTGGGGAGATACCAAGAAGAATAGATAAATGCAAAGGGCCGCTAGTCCTACTTTTTAAAGGAATTGCTACAATGATTTGCATAGTGGTTATACCAGTCTGCACTTCTGCCCAGAGTGAAGAAGGATTTTTTTCCTCCAATATTATTTGTTATTTGATTTTCTTTTTTGTCTTTTTGAGACAAGGTCTCACTTTGAAATTGAGGCTGGCCTTGAGCTCACTTTTGTAGCCCAGGGTGGTCTCGAACTCACATCTATCCTCCTGTCTTGTTTGGTATGCTTTTGAGCATCATTTATTAAAGAGATTGTCTTTCTTCCAGGGAACATTTTTGGCTCCTTTGTCAAAGAGATAGCTCACCAATCTCAGCATCTGTCTGGCAAACACAATCTGGGTTCAATCCCCAGAACTACATGCCATGCTGGCCCTGCACCATGCTGGCCTCTGAAACTGGGTGTGTGTATTGGTCAGAGTTTTACTTAGAGGAACAGAACAGATATAATATAAGAAATGGATATTAACACAAAAGATACAATCTATAAGGAGTTGTAAGATTGGCTTACAGTAGCCAGCCAGAGTCCAATGAGGAAGCGTGCAGAGGGTGTCTGCATGCTCCGGACTGAAGAATTCAATCCTGAGGTCTGGACTTCACTGCAGCACTCCGTATAAGTCTCTATCCATTGGCTGATGGGTCTGTGATGGAAGACTGAAGCGTCTGTGATGGAAGACTGAAGCGTCTGTAATGGACGCTGAAGAGTCTGCGATGGATGGTGAAAGATCCAAGCTGGAGGCTGAAAAGTCTGTGCTTCAAGCCAGATGATGAAGTCCAGGCTGAATGTGAAGACTGAAGCTTCTCCGATGAAGTGAAGTTTTGACTCCTTTCTCAGCCCTTTAAAAAGTCTCTTTGTGCTCATTCATTCTGATGTGGGCCCATTGTGCCCTAGGGTGGAACCAATCATATCCCAGGATGGGCCCTTGATCCTGCTCTAGGGAAGAACCAATCATATCCTAGGCAGGCCCTGGTCACACTCTAGGGAGGAACCAATTGTACCCCAGAGAGGGGCTCCCACCAACAGGGAACTGGGCTTCTGAGTCATTCAGCCAAGTTGACATATTGTATCAACCACTACAGTGTGATAGTGCATCCTTGTAATGCCAGTCTGAGGCTGAAACAGGAGGATCACTATGAGTCTGAGCTGCATAGGAAGAGCTTATAAGAAATAAATAAAAGATAAAAAAAAGTACAAGAGCTGAGTGTGTGACTAAACTGGCCACAGTGTGTGAAAGCCATATTGTTTCTCTGGGGTGAGGAATCAAAAGTGTCAATAAGGCCAAAATATACAACAGGTATTGTGAAATAGGAAGAATGTGTTCAAGGAGGTGAACAAAAGAAAAGGAGAAGAAAAGGAAATAAGGAAAGTAAAAAAAAAAATTAGGAAAAAATGGAAACAAAGTTTTTATAAAAGGAGAGGGGAGGAGGAGTTGAAGAGAAGGTAGGGAAATGGGGAAAAAACTAGTTATATCACACACGTACAAATTCCCTATCATGAATGTGATCATTACGTATACTTAAGATGTACCAGGAAATGTAACTAATTTCTTTAAAAGAAGATTTTTGATGTTCTAGAACTGAAGAGTTCTCCAGAGGTTAGAAGTGTAGAGAGATGGCTATTAACTCCCTCTGATGCTTCGTCTGGGCAGGATTTAGTGCTATTATTTGTGTAAATATTGGGAAAATCTTTTTTCCTTGGTGGAGTCAGGCCTGGAAAGTGAAAGAAAAGCTAACCGGAAGCATAATTATCAACGCCAGCATGAAAGAACTGTAAGCTCATATTGACACTTTAGATAGATTTTCTTTTCCAGTTATTAAAAGGAAATTCTAATCTGACCTCTTTACTACTGCAAATGACAAACAAGAACCACCTTGTCTTTGTGCTAAGTTCAGCTCCTTCTCTGGTCTTACTGGTTTTCTCCCCCTCTGATTTGCCCTTGGTTACACAGGTCAAGGGGAAAAAGAAAGAAATAATCAGGTTCTAGCATTGCCCTTTCCCTCCTCTTCTGTGAATATGTTATGTGTATTCCCTGGTAAGACAGTTTGGGATTGGTGTACTTTCTGATTACAGATGTCATTTGAAAGATGGTAGTAAAATGTTAAGTTGGATAGTTGCTAAAATAAGTTATTGAATTTTATTTCTTTTATCATTATTTGAAAATTCTCACATAAAGCAGAAAGTTACAGTTAGAAGAAACAGAAAAGTACGGCTCATAATAATAGAAGATAAGAAAATCTCTTCGTCATTTGGATTTGCTATCTCAGATTTAAGTAATGGTAAGATTTAGGGATACATGAATAAAGACACTTTAGAAAGGGAGTTAGTGGAACTCAGAGGAATATCTTGCAAATCTCGGCTTTTTAGCAACAAACTAGCTTGAATATCTTTAAAATTATGAATAGTAAACGTGTGAACTTGTTTAGATTTTTGGCAGATTTTCTACTGACTTATGAAATTTAGATGGAAGAATAGCCGTGTTTACCCACAAAGGTGTTTGTTTACTTTATAAAAAACATTTGGGGTTGTGGTGATAGCGTGTTAAGCCAGGTTATGAAACCAGAGGACTCTGAGGCCCTCTCTTCCCTAGGAAACCGACCCACTCCCAGCTCTGGTTCCCTAGGATAGTGGCCCTGTGTGTTTTGCTAGGCAAGAATGATCACATGAATGATCCGCAAGGTTGAAAATTAAAGGCTATGAAATGGTGCACCTTCCACAAGATCTTTCTGCTCTTTTGTCAATGCCTTTATACCTCAAAATGGTCACTAAAATTAAGCAAATGTGGTCTTTAAATGATATCTGTTTTCTGCTTTATTCCCTAAGTAGTTCTGTGTTTGTCTTTGGCTTTCTGTATAGATTCTCCACAGCCTTTGAATGGAAGGAATGTGTCCTAGGTTTGGCTTAGTCTCATTTAAATGGAGATAAACTATAAATAGGTAAAGACCCCTCATAGAATAAGCAGCATTTCAGATTTAGGACTTTTCAAAACAGCATAGCGAATGGACTGCTAAACTTTATTTTTATGTCTTAATATACTTGAAACTATTTTCCCAGGAAAGATTTAGTGCATTTATTTATTTAATGCATTTAGTCCAGGGTCTCACTGTGCCCCTCAGACTCACAGTGATTCTCCTATTTCAGCTGCTACAGCTTCTGGATTACAGGCGTGAGCCACCCTGCCTGGTCCTGGTGGCTGGCTCCACCCTGGGGTGGGGCTCTTACAATTTGTGGTGCTGGAGTACATTATATTGTCTAGGGTCATATATTTTTCATTGTGTACATAGGAAAGCAGGTGATTAAAAATTACATTTTAATTGCTGCTTATACGGTAAGACTTTAGTTAACCATAATGTACTGCATACTTTACAGATGCCACAGAGAGGATTTTGAGTGTTCCCAGCATAAGAAAATGGTAAGAATTTTGGATGATGGATATTTTAATTACTTTGATTTATCTTTAGACAATGTATACATCAATCAAAGCATCACTCTGTGTACCACAAGCATGTACAATAATTATGTGCCAATCATAAAGAAAAATGCCACACATAAAATATTGCATTGATGATTTTACTATTAATATTTTTATGATTTAAATATATCACTACCTGGTATAGAAAAGTCAAGAAATGCACATAGTTATAAAAAATAAAAATTACTCCTCTGCATTTTTCCACAACAAGCTTAGCTTTGCTGAGACCTAAAAAAGAGTCGTATTACTCAGTGGGAATGCATGGAAACCTGAAAGTTCTTTTATAGTTTTACTAAAAATTATGTATAAAATTTGCTTTTAAATTTCACTTTTCTGTCTTAGTTTTTTCTCTGCATCTTACTGAGAGGACCATAAAGCTTCCATCTGGCAGCATCCCGTCTTATGTGCTAGGAAAACCTTTTTTTGGAAATGTTGATTTATCAATGTGACACACTAATATTTTTTCATATTAATAATCATAGCCTTATATTATCTTTGAAATTCATTGTTGTAAGTTTATCACAGCATATTCAGCCCATGATCTACTAACTGATCTTTAAATAGTCAATGTAACATTGTCAACAGTTGTGGATTTTTCTGGAAATGAACTTTCCAGTGTTTATGTCTTTGTTTGAGTCTTGGATAAATTCTTAGAAATAACATTTCTATGTGCTATCTATCACCAGATCGTGAAATATTTGCATTAATTTAGAACACTGCCAATAACATATCAAGGCATCCATCTGTTTTCATCAGCACTTGTTTGTAACAACACATATGGCCAAAGAAAAAAATGATGTTTTAAAAAATAACACAACCCTTAACAGCTAAATCTTGGAAGCGAACTATCTGTCCATCAGTAGAGGAATGGATAAAGAAACTGTATGTATATCTAGAAGATCATTACTCGGTCATAAACAGAATGAATTTCGAGTAATGGATGGTGAAATGCACATACCTTTTAAAATGTTTTATTAATACTAATGAGAAAGAAAGAGCAATGAGACAGTTTCACAACAGGTTAGTAGGGCAGATACAATAGTTGGTGCATTGCATATTGTTGTTTTTGTAATGGTTGCTCAGAGTACAAGACGCAGGCATGATATCTTGTCTAAACATTATTGGTACAAATCTTTCTTCTCATTGAGCAAAGGGAAGGTAGCTATATATATAGTCCAACAGTCCATAATAGTTATCAGTACAACTGGCAATGTTGGAGGCTGTTGACGAGCCTTTTACAGCTCAGCATATTAATATGGTTTTCTTTTTTATACCCCGTAGTTAGACTTTTCTGCTGGATGGTTAAGACCAAAATAAAGCAAGACCTATATAACAAAAATGTAACTTTTGTATTTGACAGCAATTTGTAGATCTTTTGTCAGTGTCAGCCATCTAGATGAGTCACGGTCATTGACTGACCAGTTTGCTCTCTGTGAAAGCCTAAGAGAATGTTTTTTTCTCTAGGTGATTCTCCTTAGGCACACTGTACCTTGTGGATTCCTTTCTGCTGTGGCTCCAAGATCTTCCTGAACAGAAAATTTGGGACACCACTGAGTTATAGGATGTTACAATACAGGTCCTCTTGTGTCCTGAATCCTCACTGACCTTGAAGGACTAGGGAGAAAGCAATTGACTATCCTTGTAGCCCTTCTTTTTCTCTAATATTTTGGTCAGCAAACTTAAATTTTTAACCCTCCAGAAGAGAAGCTTAATGATATCATTTTCTATAACATGGGCCCTTGAGCTTAACATCACTATCTTTCTGAATAGCAGATGCCTTAGACATAACATGGGACATGTATTTTAAAATGCATAGGCTTTGAGACCATAATGTTAAGTGAAATAAATCAAACACACAAGCTTCAATATTTGATGTTCTTCCTCATATGAGAAATCCAAAGTATAAATAAAAAGCAAAATAAACAAAAGATACACAATAAGAAGCAGGGAAACCTTTCCTAAAGGGGAAGTGGATCAAGAAATTGGTGGAGGGCTGGTGAGGGAGGGAATCGGGATGAGAGAAGGAAGGAAGGTCTGTTGTGCATGGTACCAGCGCTACAAGGAATGCGAACATTATGCACTGAAAACATGTGCCAAATCAATGCCACACAGAAGTGCAGGGGGCCTGAGGTGGCTGCAGTAGGGTGGGAGGGAGAGAAGGAGAATGGGGTGAAGACAAGCAATTAAGGCACAGTAGGTACATGGACCAGTTCCCTAAAAATGATTGAAAACGTTTGTGTTGTAAACACACATTAAGAAATTTATTTGAAAAAATAGTTGTTCATTTTAACAAAGGAGAGAAAACAAAAGCAGATCTTATGTCCATAAAATCAGTGTTTGCTATTGCACATAAGAATAAAGTGGTTAAGGCTGGCCAGACAGCTCAGTGGACTAAAGCACCTGCTTAGGCTGGTGCAGGGACTGAGGTTCGGTTCCCTGCATGCTGTCCTGGCCCCGCACACTGGGCACGCTGAGATGGTGACTGAGCCTGGGCATAGTGGCATGTGACGGCAATCCCAGTGCTTGGGAGGCTGAAAACAGGAGGATCACTACAAGTCCCATCTGTGTAGTGAGACCCAGTGGACCTTATACTAAATACTTAAAATAAAAATAAAATAAAACACTTAGTATAAATGACATAAATTTTTTTTGCATCTTTTCCCAGGGGGCACAACTGTGCAATTTCTCATCATCATTCTAGAAAACTGAGATAATATATTTACATCTTTTTATTTATAAAAGTTATAAACTAGTGTGGTTAGAGTTGTGCATGTCATGGTTTTCAGTCCCTAATTGGAAAAAATCAACCAAACATAATGTGAAAGACTTATAAAACACATTAAAGAATAGTAGCTTTATCTTCACTAGCTGTAAGATGCCTTTCATATAAACTATATTTTATATTACTTTAGATACATGCATTCTGTATAATGTATGTCAAATATTTCCCTAGTACCAAAGTAAATTGATTATTGTGTTTCTATACATATTTTAATATATGATTACCTTGATCATGACTCAAAAATCTTATTTAAGACTTTCTGGATATTTTGCTTTTTTTTTTTTTTCTTTTTAGTACAGCTAGGGCTCAAACTTGGGACACTGGGCTTGCCAGACAGAAGCTTATACCACTAAACTATATCCCTGGCCCTTTTTCTGGATATTCTGGCATTATTTTTATACATAAAATTTATAAAATTTAGTACTGTTTGTAAGGTTTCAAAAACAATCTTATTAGTATGTATACAATGTTAAAATTTTGAGTTTTACTGTCTGAGTAAAATTGTATTTCAATAAGCTTTTAATATTTTCTTTATGTAATTTCTTTACATTTAAAAATCTAATCTAGTGTTGGGGATACAGCTCAGCAGCACAGCACCCTCGGTGCAGCAAGCATGAGTTTCTGAGTTTGGTTCCCGGTACCAAAGGAAAAAGGTTTTGTTTAGATATTTTGGGATTTCTTTTTTTTTTTTTTTGTAAATGAGATTTTTTTCTTTTATATTTTTAGCTACCATTGATTATAAATAGCTAAATGTTGTATTTTCAGTTTTAATTTCATAATCAAACAGATTTCCCTTTGTTTGCTACAGCTCTATGTGGGTCCTTTTTGAGCACCTCTAGTATGTACATTTTCCTCTGCAAATCATGGTCATTTTACCTTTTCTTTTACAGTATATTTAGCTCTTATTTATTTCCTTTCATTGATACTTTCAGAGAAACTGTAACTCATAATGCTAAAAGTGACTGTTTTTCCCTTATGACCATTCAATTTGTTTGGCAACTGTTATTTGACATCTATTAAGATAGACATATTTTATTGCTCTTTGCTGTTTGATGCTGTAGCATGTAAAGAGCTTTTCAGGTGCAGAGTCACCTGTGAGGACATCAGACTTCGATGAAGTGAGTTTGAAGGGGATGTAACCAGTATCACATCTTAAGGAGAAAGAAATGTTTGAAGCATAATATTCAAGGTGAAGCAGAAGCTGCATTCTTTTTTTTTTTTTAGAATTTATTTTATTTATTTTTTTCTTGTTTCAGAACCTTTGTTTGTTTATTCACTCATTTTTATGGCCGGCTCAGCCTGCCCTAAGGGCAGGGCTGGCACAGCATGTGTTGCCGGTGATCGAACCGCGGTCCCTGAAGCCGCCTAAGCTTTCCCAAGCAGGCGCTTTAGACCACTGAGCCATCCCGCCGGGCCCGTGCATTCTCAATAGTATAAAATTCAAGAATATCTTGCGTTCTGAGTATCATAACCTCCTTCTTTTTTTATTATTATAAGTGGTATTATTACCAAATCCTGGCCCACGAACTTCTTTATTTTTTTTCTTTTGTAAGAAAGACTTTTATACTACTTATTTAAGAAATAACGTTGCCAATTTCTTGAGTCAGTTTGCAAACTCAGTAATTTTAATATTTGCTGTAGCTTGGGAATTCTATGAAGTAAAAAAATCTGTATGATCAAGATTTGCATATCATAAAGCATAACAAAGAATGCCAGCCTCTACACTTGTTTACTGTGTAAAAGGGACTCTGCTTCACTTCGTCATTATTGTCTTTCTTTCAAGTGTGATATCAAAGAATTTTATACAAATAAGAAAGCAAATTTGGGTCAAATTTCACATAAAAGGAATGAAAATAATGCTAAATAATATCTTATTATGGAGAAAAAATCCTTTCAAGTGTCTGAATAGCGTAATATTAGTCCTATTTTCCAAAGTAGGCTTGCAGAGATGTAAGTGCTCATGTATGTTCATTTTGGGATGGAGATTTATTCGAATAGAAAATCAGGGTTTTCAAATCAAACAGAAATATCTTTATTTCTTCATTTAGGCAAATGAAATTTCACTCTTCTTTCAATGGGCAAAGTTAAATAAAATATGTTATTTGAGGTATTATTTTATAAAGACAAGTGACATTCATCTATAAAAATACAGACAAATAACAATTTTTGGTTGTAATATTTACTTTTTAAAATTTCTAACTTAGTTAAAAGATATTAACATTACAAGCAAATGCAGTTGAATATATAAATGACCTAAGTTATAGTTATGCAAATAGTTACACTCACAAATCTCAGTCTTATTATTTGTTGACACTCCTCAAGAATATTATTGGGTAGGTTCTATCAGTTTTTATTTCACAGTGGGTCACAGTCACAGGCTTGCCTGAGTCCCTCGTCTGCTATCTTCTGTCAGCTCTGTCATATCAAGGCATGGGCCTCTCATAGCTTCTGTTTCTGAGTATTCCCAATAGCACAATCTAAGGGAGTAGTTAAGCGATTATATAAGAACTCTAAAGTGCTTCTTTTTCCCCTACAAGTGAGAAAACATCTATGTTCAGTGTCAGGTAAAGAATTTAGCAGACAACGTGAACAGAGATTAGTTTACAAAATTTAATGAGCGGTATAGCCATTTTTACCATTTTGGATCTTCCTACCCATAAGCATGGGATATCTTTTCATTTTCTGATATTCTCTTTCATCTCCTTTTTCAGAATGCTATGGTTTTAAATGTAGATCTCTATTATTTTCTTTGTCACATTGATTCAAAATTATTTCATTTTTTTGGTGCTTTTTTCTTTTGTTTGTATTTTGATGCTATTTTGAAAGGTATTGTTTTCCTAATTTGAAAGTATTTATTATTGTTATTATTATTACTATTATTATGACACTTTCATAAGAGATTCTATTTTTCTAGTATTATAAAATCTCAAAATGATTTTTCCTGCCCAGGGAGCTTTTAATCCATTATTTTTGATAATGAATAAAAATGGCTGTCATCTTTTATTAATTCTGATTCTCATGTATATGAGCTCTAGAGTTATGCTATTCATAAATTTAATCAATTTTTAGTGATATATTTGAGACTATTGATGTGATGGATTAACAGGTTGCTCCTTTAATTTTTCTTTTTGTTATATGTTCCATTTCATTCTGTATTGTTTTCTAAAAGTCCTTTCACAGGGTTTAGAATTTCTGTAACTGTGCTTTTAATCTCCAAGTAAATTATTTGTTGTTGTTGTTTCCTGATGATCTTGATTTCTGGATTTAGAATAGATTCAGTATTATTGATATACAGTGTTTATTTACAACTTAAAGAATTGTAGAATTCCATTTTGTGATTTTTTTTTTTTGAATATCAGTGGCTAATATTGCCAGAGTCTACCTAAAATTGTAGTAACTTTAAATTTTTTTTTTATTTCTGTATTTTAGGGAAGGGTCTACAGGATGTTCAGGGTCTCACTACTAGATCAGACTCCTAGTGACTCACCTGTTTACAGCCTCCCAAGAGCTGTAAACAGGCTCTTGCAGGCACACACCACTATGCCCAGTCTCAATTGCTGTCTCAGTGTATCTTGGAGACAGGGACTTCACTTCTGGTCCAGGAATCGAACACTGGCCCTTGCACCTGCTTGCAGGAGCTTTAATCCACTGAGCTATTTCACCAGCCCTAAAAATTGTAGTAACTATAACGAATTATAATAAATGTGATAATCTATCAAAGCTGTCATAACTGTAATTTGTAATAACTGCCACTTGACTTACATACTATCATTCCTGTGATTGTTTGCATTTGAATGCAAATATATACAGCATTGTGGGCCATCCTACTACAGAGTTAGACTCATACGTTTATTAAAAAACTTGAACATCTAATGTACTATGCATCCCTGTTAAGTGCGAGTGATTTCAAATGTTTGACATATCCGTTTGTTTTATCCCGGAAATACTTGCAAGCTGATTTGTAATCAGGTTTTTGATGCTCTTTTGGATTCGCAGACATCTCTAAATGCATCCGCTTTGGTCTCCTTTAGGAGGTGACTATCACTTTGCTATCACAAGTCAGTATTCATTTCATTTTAATACTCCTGCCTGCTTCAAAAAATCTTTCTTGAGGGGTAGAAAAATTTTATTCAGATATACCTAGACATATTTTTCTCCAATGATAGAAAACATTTCAGGCTGGTTGTGGGGTATTCCTATAATCCCAGCCCATGGGAAGCTGAGGCAGGAAGATCATTTGAGGCCAGCCTGGGCTAGGTAGAGTTCAAGGCCAGCGTGTCCTACAAAAAAAGAATAAATATCACTCCTCTTGCTCACTTCATTATAAGCTTTTTGTTGTTGTTGTTAAAACTGACTTCCATATATCTAGATATCTATAGTTCTACTTTTACACTTTTAGACCTTTTGTATGTGTTACTTGAGAAAAATTGCCAGTTAACTACCAATTATTGATATTCATAAAGAAAGAACAAGACATTTCTTGGAAATTCAGCAGTTTGGCCAATATAAATTCTTGGTAACTTTGCATTTCTGGAATGAGTGGGTCATTTATGTTTGTATGCTTTTAAAATTCTACTGCTCTGAATGCCATAAGTTTATTCCTGATAAGCATATGTCACCAAGATATTCAAATGTCTTAGAAGGTAATGACAACGTTCGATTTGGACCATGTCTCAGCTGGGGTTTCTAATCTGGACAACAGTTACTCCAGTTATTGGGTTGGCTTTATTTGCAGGAGTCTTAGGGATCTTAGATGGTTCTGACTGCCGAATGCTGTGTCATCTGGGAAGAGCAGTCTAGAAATTTCGGCAAAAATTGTCCATCCAACATTTCTGAGTTCTCAGCAAGGCAGAATAAACTTCAAGAATAAGGACAAATGTGTCTCATAACGATCGAATCTATGAAGCAGCTTGCAGGACAGTAGCTTGCCTAGCTCTTGCCGCCCAACTCCTGCCATCAGAATCCATAAAATGCAGCTTTGCTTAGCTCCAATTCATTTAGGATACATAGAATTCTAATGTGCACCCGAAGGTGCGATCTGTCAACCTACTTCAGCTCTATGGAGGTTTTTTTTTTTTTTTTTTTTTTTTTAATTTCTACAGAGAGGAATTCTGTTTTGGGCGTGGCCAGAAAGTTCTGGTAGACATCACAGTGGCAAACAGTAAGATCTTACTAAGATGCTAGTGTTTCTGGTCAAAGGAGCTGAAAGGATTTAGCCTGGATGTGCGCCCCCCACCTTACCACAGGAGGGTTTCTTGCCGTCCCCTCCAATATTTAGCTCCTCCCCCATCCTTCTTTATTTATGGATGCTCTTTTCTGTTCCTCATTGTGTCATTTTCATAAAATATTTTAAGCCCCAAGCTCTTTACCTTTGTCACAGCCCTCAGAAGTGATAATAATACAATCTATGACTTACCTAATATGGAATTACATGATTTGCAATGTTTCAGTTGATTCAGTCCTCTCAACGACTTTGCAGGACTTTTTTTTTAAGCAATAATCTATGCAGGTTTGAATAAATTCTCTCTTTCTCTCTCTCTGAATAATTTCATGGACTTTTAGTTTGAAATATCACCCTTTAATTGGATCGGAAACGTATAACATCTACTAAAATGTATCAACCTGAAAACAGATTTTATCCGAATCTGTTTTTCAAAAGGGTGGAGGTTTCATTTTATGCAAACAATTTTGGGATTTCCTTTGTGAAATTGGATATTCCGAAGCAGCAAAATGACAACGATGAGAGAGTGCAGAGACTCATCATTTAGGTGTTTTCTGCTTCTTTTTTTTTGGTGACTACGTTTTTACAATAATAAGACACTGCATCTGCTGTTTTTAGGTAGAGCTGCTGATATTGTTCTAGTCAAGGTTTGTCACCATGAGAATCAAAAGCAGCCACAAAATTTTAAATCCTGCAATTAAATATGTGCATGTCAGCCCCAGAGTCATGGCATCTTTGATGGTGTGGGCAATGTATGTTTTCTTCTTAGCATCCTTGGCTGTGGTAATGGAAGCTCCAACATCAAAGAGAAGAAGTTTTTCTTTGTAAGAAAACATCATTACATTTTCACACCATTCGGGTGATAGAAGTACAACATCTCTGCATGAAGTAGATGCTTTTGATTATGTTTTTTTAAACTAAACACTGAGCAAGAAACATAAAATTCTGATTATTGCTTGTGTATATATCAATACCACAATGCTCCAAATAACACGTATTGATTATCTTATTGACAATTTTTTGAAAGACTGGGATAAAGAACCTACTAAATGAAGCTCATTTGAATTAATTATTAGCAGTTGCCAAGGTATATAAGCATCCAATTTTCTGTCTTTTAAATGACATACGCTTGAAAGGTAGGAGGATTCTTCGTAGCCTCATAAAATTCAGCCTCAACAATTATTAAGATGAGGACAGCAGGCAATTTAATCTCCAACCGAAGTCACAAGCAGATGCTAAGCTAGCTAGAAGAACGCTACTTTTCTCCACATTGTTAATGAACCACTTTTCTAAATAAAGGGTATGTATACTTTAGACCCTGAGTTTATTGAAAGAAAAGTTTTACTTGAACCAAGTTGGCTTTGCCACAGTGCTGTGGGGTGAGAATAGGTGAGAAACATTTCTAAACTGTGTAAGTATCATTTTTATTGTTGTTCATGTAACTTCATGTTGAAATGCACCGTGCACAAGAAAACGTTGCTAATGGGGCAAAGGTAATGACAAAATGCTCCAAGCCACAGGGAGAAAAAAGCGTCTCATTTACCAGGGTATTTCACTCACCCAGAAGAATCCCCAGACTGACAATGCGAACGATCCTATAGGAAAGAAGGCAGCAAGAAACACATTTGAATGCATGAGACATTTTTTTCTATAGCAGAAATTGATCCATCTCTCAGTTATAGCTTCTGAGAAGGTAGCAAGGCTAAGAAGGTAGCCAGAGCACAGCTGTCCCTTGATTCCCTCCTACGCATGTCCCTCCGATTCAAAAATGTCATCAGAGAAATCGCAGCATCTGCCCCTTTGTGGATAGTCACTTACCAATACTCTTCAGATTACATAATGATAATCATACAATCTTTGGGGCATATTACAAAAATGACATTGGTCTAGCCAGTTTTTGTAAAAGTTTTGTTTGCTTTACTGTTGATTTTTCTAAAAATTACATAAAATTAGTCTTGATATTTATAGCAACAGGAAACCATGTTCTTTTTAAAAAATATTCTTTTCTATTGACAAAGTAATTTATTGCGTTAATGTTGTTCTACAGGTCATTGGTAACTTGTGTTAGTCATGCTTGTCAAAATAGATGAAAGACAGAAGAGGTTCACACTTCATTCAACAACGTATGCACTCTTGGTTTTGAGATATACTACTTCCAGCTGTTCTCCTTTGTTTCCTTAGGTAGTCTTTAGATAATTGGTAATATCACCGGGGGTTGGCACAAGATAAAAATAGATCAATGAGGCAGAATACTATTCAGAAATATCTCCCACTAAATAATAAAATTCTGCTATATGACAGGTTCAATTCACTAGGGAAATAACAGTGTACTTAACAATGGATCTTGACATCTGTGGCTGTTCATTTGGAAGAGAATAAATTTAGAAGTCTATCTCCCATTGTATACTCAGACTTTAAGTAGATTAAATATAAATGTAAACATTAAAAACTTTAGGAGGCACTAGGATTGCAACACAGTGGTAGCATACGTGAGTTTTTGGGTTTGATCTCTATTGCTACAAAAAATATTTTGTTGTAAAATGTGGATCTTAGTTTTAGGAAGTAGAGCTCTTGTATTAGAGAAAAAGACAGAATCTATACAAGAAAATGTAAATATATTCAAATATTTACAAATAAAAACCATTTACCTAAATAAACTTAAGTAAGCAAATGCAATAGAAATTATGGATTGAGAGCTGGCCCAACAGCTCAGTGGATTAAGGCACCTGCAAGCAGATGCAGGGGTGGGAGGTTCAATCCCTGGACCTGCCATGCAGGCCCTGCCCCTGAGGCACGCTGACACAGCAATTGAGGCTGGGCATGGTGCTGTGCACCTGGAATCCCACCTCTTGGGAGGCTGTAAACAGTTGGATAACTGTTTGATCTCGCAGTGAGTCCCTGAACACCCTGTAGACCCTTCCCTAAAATACAAAACAAAAAAAAAATGATAGATTGGCAACAAAAGAGAATAATAGGATAAATAATTGATCTCTGTAAAGTTCAGGATTTTGAAATTAGAAAGAATCCAAATGTTAAATGCAAACATCTTTTTAAAAATGTACTAGCCAGTCATCTCTGTCATTATTATATAAAAGAAAAACAATGTTATTTTGTGAATACAGTATATATTTGATCCCTTAAATAAATATGTGTGGGTTATATGTCAACTCTGGAACATGCTCCAATAAGACAGCTGACTCTTTGTGACTATTAAAATATGGCATGTAAAAAAATTTTTTGGTAGAAGAACAAATCCAAGTAGGTCACCACAGTTGCTAACTGTGAAGTAACTGTGAGCTGTCAGTTTATGCTAGTTGATGGGTACAGCTTACAAAGAACAAGTACGTCTTCTGTGAAGTTGCTCTTGTACACTGCTGCTAGAGTGTGGCTCGGAATGTAGTCTGCAACTGCCTAAAAATACAGAGATTCACATAGCTTCAATCGTCGGATCTCTTCCTGGGAACTGAGCCCACAGAAATAAAAGCAGGGTTGCATAGCATTTATAAACAAGAAATTTATTGTCTCAGTATTTGTAGTGGGAATGAACCAGAAACAAAGCCAGTGCCTGTGAATTACACAATGGCCAGGTGACTGCAGTATATTCTTCTAGTAGAGTATTGTGTTTCCTTTCAAGGTAGAGATTGTATCTTTTTTTAAAAGTTAATTTAGCAAAACTTTCCGGTGAGCAGCAGGAGAAGACAAAAAGAAACAGTCTTTATGTCTCAATTCTGAGAAGCCCTGACCAGAGATTTATTAAAAGCCAAATGAGTGATCATTTTGTTTTAATGTTATTCTTTCAGTGTGAAGAAGATTCTGGGAGTCACAGGATGAGGTGGTGTGTAGCAGTGAGACAGTGATCACTTCTAACTCAGATTGTGGCTGTGAAGTTTACCAGCTCTAGGACTTTGGAGAAGACATGGAAGCTATTTTAGCCTCAGTGTTTTTTCTCTAAAATGGGGATGATACATTGACCTACTTGTTTGGGTTTCTGTATTAAGTGAATATTATATGAGTGTTTTTCACCAGCCTGCTCTGTTCGTCAGATAGACCTTTTAAGTCTGGCATTGCTTTCCTATCTTTGTCCCTGGGTCCATCAGAGCCTGAAGAACGAGGGCGAGGGTCAGCTGCACAATGGACTAGAGCCGACCTCTCTGAGCACGGACTCATTGACACCTTAACCTAAACTCGTTGGATAACGACGCGGGATATCTGTCCACATCGCCTGCACGAACAGCTTGCTTTTCCTTTCGCCATCATTAGTCCTGCCTTTGATCCTTTATTTGGTCACTGGCAGGGGAATGTGGCGGAGGGACAAGGGACAGAAGTTATTTCAACTTGATGTTTTTTTTTTTTTTTTCACAACTTCTAGGCTGAAGTCTAACCTACTCTTTTTTTGGGGGGGATAATTCTTAACTTTTAAAAGCCAGGGACTAGGTAATTTCTCCTCACCCAATTTATTTTCAAGGGCACTGGTATAACAAAAAGCTTGAGAAGATTAGGAGATAGATGACAAGGGGAGGATTCCTGTCCTGTGCCCTGTAAGGAAGTGTGGCCTTCGTCCAGGCGGAGGGAAGGCTTGCTTGGAGTGCATTATAAACCTGGGGGTTTCCTAAGCTCTGAACATCTCAGATGTGACCCAAAGTCGCTGTGCAAATAGCATATGCAAGGGCCCGTGCAGACTACTTCGAGGAGTTTGGTAGGAGCTTGTAGGTCAGTACGCTTTTCTCTGTGGAAAGTTTCCCAGAGGTTATAGCTCAGTCAGAAGTTTGCTTGTTTAGCCTGGGCTGCGATAGGGAGCAGGACTTCCTTGATGGCAAGATGCTCTGTGCTTAGGGGCTGCTAGACCCCCTAGTGTTGCAGGTATACTCCAATGACAAGGAGGACTAATGTGAGCATCAGGTTCATAGTGCTTGCTATCTTATGAATAATAAAGTTCTTTGGTCCGAGAGTTTTATGTTTCTTGTCTACATCTGTAAATTTGTGATATACTAACTTGTTATCATGGATGTAGGGGAAAGTCTTAGACATTTCACCATTTTTTTTTTTTTTTTTTTTGCAGGACTAGGGATTGAACTCAGGTCCTTGTACTTGCCAGGCAAGTGACTATTCTACTGAGCTATCTCCCCAGCCCCTCATCATTCTTAATACCATCACTCACTATAAAACTTTTTTGATGAGATAGTATGGGTCAAGTAGTCATACAGCCAAACCATAAGGAGTGTCTTGATTAAAGAGGGATGGGAACATTATGTAGTCAGCATTTTTGGGAAAAGTATGATATATATTCAGAAGGAGAAAGTTGACTTTTGAAGACATTTGAATTTTTTGCACGGTTGTAGGGAAAAATAATATCCCTGGCAATTAAGGCATGCTTGGTTTTTAGTAAGCCAAATGTTACCTATGCTCAACCTCCATATGGCCGTACTTAACTTCATAGGAAACTTGGAGATACGACACTGGTATAGGTGTGATGTGCCTACATTTATTGCTATAAATAAGCATGAGGGAATGGATTCTGTGATTAAACTGGCAGTGTGTATTGCAAACTTACTCCTGGTTTGGATTTATTACAGAAAACTTCTGAAATTACGTTGTTCCATAAGGGACATGGCTCTTCATAGCCAAAGACAGTTTGATCTTTTCTTTTTCTTTTCCCTTTTTTTTTTTTTGACAGTTTGATCTCAAGATGAAAGTTAGGGAGGAAATGTATCCGCTTGGAGTACGTCTACTTGAGGAGGAAAAAGGGAACCCTTAATGTTTGGCAATGAAGAATGTTGTGTTGGTGAGAGGAGATTTGTGAAAGAGTTCAAAGGCGATAGAGTGCTTCTTCTTTAATCAGGAAGATGCTGTGGATTGTCAAGTAACAGCGGTGGATTACTTCAAGCACTTCCCAGTTTTTTCTTGTGTGGTAAATTATAAAACACGGTGTACTCAGATGAGCGGAGGAGGTGGTTTGTGGCTCCTGGTAACTGGTCTCTGCATTGCGACCCACACTTGCAGCTGTGTCGCCTGAACACATCAGCGTCTGTAACCTGTGCATTGTACTTCTGTGTCTTATCACACTGCTCGGAAGCTGAGCACTCAGAAGCTGGGTCCAGATCTATCCTTAGCCAGAGCCATGCAGACATGAGACAGGAAAAAATAGCAGATCGAAGATAAAATGATTGGGGCCATCAATTTCCTGAATAGACTCACACACACTGAGATCTGGTCACCATAGAGAATTCACCCACTCCCAAGTCTGGCCCTGGCCTGCCAGGCCTAAACATAATTTCTCAGCTGATCAAAAGCAAATCTGTCTCAAGGGGCAGAGTGGCACCGAAAAAAACTAATGGAGTCTGATGACTAAAAATCAGAAAGTCAGTGTATGAATTTGCATTGAGCACTGAAGGGCTGTGAGGATCCAAAGATCAAGCTTGTAGGTCAGTATGCTTTTCTCTGTGGAAAGTCTCCCAGGGGTTATAGCTCAGGCAGAAGTTTTTTTTTTATTTTTTATTTTTTTTTGTCTTTTTGAGACAGGCTCTCACTGTGCAGTTCAGGCTGGCCTTGAGCTCACTTTTGTAGCCCAGGCTGGTCTCGAACTCACAGCGATCCTCCTGCCTCAGCCTCCCGAGTGCTGGGATTACAGGCGTGCGCCACCACGCCCGGCTAAGAAGTTTGCTTGTTTAGCCTGGGCTGCGATAGGGAGCGGGGTTTCCACGATGGCAAGATGCTCTGTACTTAGGGGCTGCTAGACCCCCTAGTGTTGCAGGTATACTCCAATGACAAACGCCTTTCAGAGGCTGCCTTGACAATTGCTTGTGTGTTCATCTCGGTTTTCTTTTTAAAAAATATATATTAAACTGCAACTGTGTTTGTACATACGTGTTGTTAACTGTGTTTTCGGTTTATTTCTACTTCCCTCAACTGGGTCATTTTGACTGACAGCCATTTCTACAAATGAATGGTCCCATCCGTTGTACTAAAATCTCTTGTCACTTGATGATAATAAGAAAGGAGAGGAGAGGATGTACTATTAGCTGTGAGGGGAAAAATTTTTCTTGAGACTTACAGATGTTATTAGAATATTCCGTAATTATAAGTAGTTTGCTTAATATCAGTATAGAGCATATTTTAGAAAAAAAATGAATTAAATATTTCCTTCAAAGTTAATGCCATTTATTTAGAAGAAGTAAAAATGTAAATATTTCATTATAATCTGTATTTTTATAAGGAAAGTTATTCAGTTAAAAAGACTAATATACTCTAAGTGAATACATATGCATGAATACACTAGATTTTTTTCTTTTGTAGATGCTTGTACCTGCTTATTATTCTCCACAAGTATGTACAAGACAGTGAAAAATCTGGGTGTAAAGAGGGGAAAGGCTGAGGTAGAGAAAGGGGGAAGATTTATGAGTGGTTGAAATAGAGCTGTGGAAGTCTCTTAGAGTGACAATAAGCAATTTAGAAAAGCTACACATTTATGAATGAGGAAGGGGACCCATGTCACTGAATGTTTAAGCAACTCAACTTGAGTTTCCCGTAAGTGATGTTGGTGAGCACTTAGGCTGGTGACAGTAAGCACCAATGCGCTTCACAGGCCTACATTCCCTCTGCGGAGTGGGGTTTTCTTACATGTGTAGAACTTATGCTCACACATATTGCATAAATTTTTCCAGTGCATGGCAATTATTTTCTGGTCCATCTGTGGTTCTGTCAGAGCTTAGGATACCTCAGTGGCAGAGTGAAAAATCCTTATCGTGTGGGGCTTGGACTCTGGTAGACTCTGAGGACAAAGTAGTGTCCACAACTCAACTCAGTCTGAGACAATGACCTCCGAGCTAAACCAATAAGCAGTTTCAGTTACAGAGAATCATAAATGACTTTTAAAAGATGGTTGAATATTTTAATCAAACCATACTTGTTCCATTGAAATAAAAGATCTACATTTTTTTTTCTCTAAAAGCCATTCAAAATGAACACCATGAATAAAATTTGACACAGTTTCAGGCTCTCCAGATGGGGGGAAATTGATCTCGCAAGAACGAAATCTGTCTGTGGTGACATTTCCTTCACAAGTTGATCTATTGTTTTGTCATGTCTTTCGGTAGTGTGTCTTTGTTGAATAATTTGTATGAAATGTAGTCTTTAGAGCAATTTCTTTATCTCTAGTAACTCTTTTAGAGAGGGATGCCTTGCAAAAAAACGAGAAACTCCTCTACATAAGGACTTGCAAGTGCAAACAGAGCTTGTATTATGGTTGTTGCATATGGCTTAAATTCCCAAGTGCATCGCTCAAAAATACAGACTGTATTATTTTCAAGAAATACTGTTTGGGGTTTGGGCTGTAGCTGAACAGGACAAACAACTCATACCTGGAAAACACAAGGTCAAGTTCAGTTCTTGGTAAGAAACAAAACAAAACAAAACAAACAAACAAACAAAAAAACAGGAAAGAAAAGAAAGCAAAACTATGTCACTTTAAGAAAAAAATTTACTCTGAGTAGAGAATTATCTGCTTATGTATTTGTAAGTGATTTTGCAGTAAAGTTTATATTGAAATGTTGGTATAATGGTTATATTTCTGCTCAGAATTAAATTGTTAAAATCTTGTAATCATTCTAGATATTGGACAGATTTCACTGTGGACCCTATTTATTTTTAAGATTTATTAAAAAGTTAAAGTACTAACCTTCATGAACATATTTTTGGCAAGATGTTTCTATACTTTTGAAATATAATGTGGGCTAGTATTTTAAGCTATATTTAATTTTAGGATAAAGTTATTGTCTTTTAATATACATTATGTTTTTATTTATCATATTTTCCAATATCCTAGAATCTTAGATCTCACATCATTGTATAAATCAGTAGAGGGACCTGGGAAATAGCTCAGTGGGACAAGTGCTTGCCTGGCAAGTACAAGGTCTTGAGTTTCATTCCTGGTAACACACACACACACAAACACACACACACACACACACACACACACACACACACAAAAGGCCTGGTCAAATAGACCAGCAGATTAAAGTACCTGCAAGCAGGTGCAGGGTCTTGGGGTTTGATCCTGGACCTTCCATGTCGGCCCTGTCCCTGGGACACACTGCGACTGCAACTGAGACTGGGTGTGGTGGCCCACGCCTGTAATCGCAGCCCTTGGGAGGCTGTAAACAGGAGGATCAGCACAAGTCCAATCCAGGAGTGAGACCCTAAACACCCTGTCGACCCTTCCCTAAAATACACAAAAAATATATAAGCAATATCTATCTATATATAGTATTACTAATGCAATATAATTATAACTAATTAGAATTATAATATATAATATTACTGGTATATATATATATATATATATATATATATATATATGGCTGAGGATGTAGCTTGCCAGTCTAAGCACCTGCCCAACAAGTGCTAGGACCTGGGTGCCATCCCCAGTGCTGCGGTGCTGGCCCAGCTCTGAACCAGCCACCGAAACTAGGTGTGGTGGTGCCTGGTGTGTGCTTGTCATCGCAGCGCTGGGAGTGGGGTGGCTGAGACAGGAGGATTGCTACAAGTCTGAGCTGCACAGCAAGACTCTGTAGGAAAAAACAAACCCAGTAGAGAAGTGAAAATCTTATTTGAAATAGTACATTGGCTTTAATTTTCATGGGAATATTGGAGCCAGAGATGTCAGATTAAACTGTTTCTACTGCATTCAATTTTTTTACTTCTCTTCTTAAAATTCCAGAAGTTCCAAATCTATCAGCAAAAAATACCCCAAATCCCCAAAATGTAAGAAGTCTTCCAAAAACAAACAAATTGGAAAATAAAGAAACTTTCCACAAGGTGAAATTATTTATTCTAAAGTCTCAACAATCTCCAGAAAGCATATATATAATGTTCCTCATAAGTGATCTCTTTATTTCTTGATATCCAATATTCATAATGATATTATGATTGTAAGACGTCTCAAAATGTCCAAATAAAGTTCACCCGAGGCCAAATAGAGATATTAAGGCTCCTTATTGAAATTTGATGTAAAGTTTTCTGTATATTTGTGAAAGTGTATTGTTTTGGGAAGAGAATTAATAGCTCTTGTATTCATGAAAGGATCTACGGTCCCAAATGTCAGACTTGAAATAAGCTTTATGGGCTTTGTCTTTGCTGACCTCAAAGGCAGTATGCAGCCAAGTTAAAGTAACTATTGGGCGTCCTGTTCAGTGAGAAGGAAGAGACAGAGATGAGAGCATTGGGACAAGCAGAGGCGGAGCTGTGCTTCTGCAGGCAGTCCCGATCTTGCTTGGTGTGGAAACAGCATTCAGGTGCTAAATATGGCTGTGCACTCTTCATTTCCGCTAGGACCAACTCGGTGCTGAAGCTCGGACCTTCGTAGTGGAGAAAGCTGCCCATGAGCCACTTCTTTTTTTAGTTTATTTTTAAATTTATTTTATTTATTTATTTTTTTTATTTCTTTTGTTTCAGAACCTTTGTTTATTCACTCATTTTTTATGGCTGGCTCAACCCACCCCGAGGGCAGGGCTGGCACAGCATGTGGTGCCAGGGATCGAACTGTGGTCTCTGAAGCCGCCCAAGCTCCCAAGCAGGCGCTTTAGACCACTGAGCCATCCCGCCAGGCCCCTCTGCCCAGGAGAAAACATTTGGTGCTTGTACAGCCATCAGGGCAACAATAATATACCACAAAAATTGACCCCAGCCCATGTTTTTGGAAAACTATGAACTTTAGTTAGTAACTAGCTTGGCTCAAACAGCAGGATATGCAGACTTGCTATTGTTTAGCTTTTTATGGAATAAACAGACAAAATAATATCAACCTCGAAGAGTTATAGTGAGAATTAACGTGATAAATGGAAAGAAACAAATACTGTTTGGAGTTCTTACAATTGTGACTTTATGCTGAATTAGTTCTATTGAAGGCACAAGTGCACCTTCAAAGTAAATCTGAAGGACAGCTGTTTATCTCTAGAAATGGAATTAATGTGGATAATTGAGAAATTTGGCAGGGAGCAAAGTTCATGGGAAGTCCTCGGTGACCACACTGTCCTGTGGTAGCGGAGCACTAAAAAATTAATCAGTTTCCATCTGGCTTTCTTTGGCTGTGCCACTGATCAGACACTACATATTATCTCCAAAGAGCCTCTCCTGCTGCTGCAGCACTGTCTGCTGGTTTTATTGCTCGCCCAAGAGACATAATCCTTCCTTTGGAAATGTGAGTGAATTGGCTGGAAAAAATGAACTGCTTGTAGCTAATTCCATAGGTGAAGCTTGCCACATGGTCTAAGGTTTTCGTCTATCAAGAGAAAAAAATTAAAAACTACCCATCATCTTCTACAGGACAGGCCTTGGTTTTACTAAGGAAACTGCCAAGCACTGTCATTGTTCCATAGCAATCTCATAATGATAAAAGGTGCTTAGGGCTTCCTCTAGCAGCCAAAGAATGTGCTCACTTGCAGAGGAATTTCTTCACTTATTCATTTAATACTGTGTCTTAGTTACTTTTCACTCGTTGCTGGGACAAATACCCGACACTCAACATGAAGGAAGGAAAGGTTTATTTAGCTCACAGTTATGGGAGGTTTCAGTCCATATTTGGCTGGCCCAAGGCTGAGTGGAACAGGGCAGAGAGCATCCAGTTCATGGCGGTGGAACAGCAACAAAATGATGACAGAGGCAGCCAAACAATCAGGGCAGCAGAACAACAGCTTTAGTCTGTCTCTCTGTCTCTCTTTTATATTACATCAGGCTCTCTGCCTTAGCCTATCCACCTCAGGCCACACTTATAATTCCCAGCATTACTCAGACCGATAATCTCATCAGTACTAAAACACATAATCTCAGTGACCCATGAGTCAAGTCTCAATCTATAGAAGTCCCCACCCCATGATTGCATGAGGCTTTGGGGGGACAATTAGACATAAGCCATAATATACTATTTGCTGAGTAACTACGGAGAGTAAGTCTGTATTTTCTTTAGTTATTCGGGATAATACATGGAAGACTGTAAGCTGGAATATTAATAACTGAAGCATATGTTTAGCCCTCTGTATTGACAGAGTCTATGTTTAGGCGACCAGTCACAGAAAATATTCAGGAAAAAACACATCTGTATTAAACATGTGCAGAATTTTTCCTTGCTATTATTCCATATGCAGTAGTATAACAGTTATCTACATAATATCAGCATCAAGTTAGGCATGATAAGGATGCTGGAGATAATCTGAAGTGTATGGTTATATGTGGATATTATGCCTTCTATAAGAAAGACTTGAGCATCCACAAATTTTGACATTCATGGTGTGCTGGACTTAGGGACAATTGTATTGTGCTGTGTTGTGTGTGTGTATGTGTGTGTGTGTAAATCAACTGATTTCCATTCCAAGAACACAATAAAATTCATTAAGTTAAACAGGCAAACTCCTGGATGTGACAAACACAACTGGTAAATGAGATAGGAATGCACCTTCTCTTACAGAATATTTAATTTTTTAAAAAATCAAAATACAATTGGTAAAAGGCAGAAAAGAAAATGGAAACTAAAAATGTTTATGGTAAGATGGAAGTAATTATTTTAACTCTAAAATTTGGTGCATATGTATCTCTCAAAATTTATGAATTGAAACTCCACCCCCTGAGCCTCAGAATATGACTGTGCTATGACATGGATCCAAATCCAATATGGCTGAAGTCTTCCTAAGAAGAGGAAAAATGAACACAAATTCAGAGTGGTGGTGTGCACTTGTGATGCCAGGACTTGGGAGGCTGAAAACCCAGGAGAGGTCCCTACAAGTCCAATCTGTGTAATAAGACCCTGTAGACCATGTACTAAGGACATTAAAAAAAGAAAACCGTGTGAGGGTAAAGGGGTAATATGGTGGTCAGCCTTACGCTAAGGAGAAAGCCTTGGAAGAGGTCAACTCAACTCTTCCTAAACCTTGATGTGGGCATCTAGCCCCTAGAACTGAGAAAATAAATTTTGATTTATAAGCCTCCTAGTTTGTGGCAGCCCTACCAGACTAGGACAGATGGCATGGAAAATAATATGACAAAATGTGGAAAAAATAAATTGTTTACCAAGTTTTAGAAACCTTGGTTCCCACCTGCAATTCTCACACTTAATCTGTGACCTACAAGCCTTCTGACTTGGATTGAAATCAGTTTACTCATACATAAATCTGTAATAATATATTTTTCTTTAATGTCATTTGAAGGTCCTAAGTATCTAATTATATTCTGACTTGAAAATTTACTGTTTGAAACTTAGTGCTATTCAAATAAGAGAGAAATGGACTCGGTAAAAAAAGTTTTTGAATTTCACGTCAATGTGCTTACTATATGTTCATCAGTAATTTCATGGAGTAACAGGTCTTGGGAAAGGCCAAAGTCAACGAACATTATTTTTCATCTTACAATTGATAGAAAAATAGCAAGTCAGCTAATAATTTATTTAATTTTGATTTTCCTGTTCTTGAGCTATCTGCATTTGGTTGGTGATATAAGTTTGGTAATGAGACCATATTACTTCAAAGGAGTCACTTGTTCAGCTCAATCACCCTTATTTTCCAAGAAAAATGGAATCTAGAGGACTAAAATAGGAAAGAAAAGGCTATTGAAGGAACATCATTACAAAATAAAGTCAGCTTCAATGTGGACTGTATTTTTTCCATAAGTGACCTGTTCAGGAATACTTAGAAAGAGCAGGAGAGAGCGAGAGAATTGAAGAGTTTGGTTGGAAGAGTCAGCACTTGATTGAAGTGGTAACCGGGATGGACGCACAGGGCAACTTATAATGATGCCTCAGTTTCGTAGACAAGAGAAAATGACCCTGGGGAAAAATGGTCACGATTTGAATACTGACCCCAAATCAGAATGGACAACCAGGTCACTTTTTTATATACATTTTCCTCTTAAATTTTTATTTCCTCTTTTTTTTTCCTTTTCTGATACCACCATTCTTTTATTTGAGAACTCTGAAGTTGACCTTCATGCTTTCATTTTCCAATTCACATGCAACTCTCGCAAATTGAAAGACTGGTGCCTGAACTCTGGCACACAGGGAAAGAAATTTCCCCTTTAGTATTTCAAATAGGATGTTATTAATGAAATACAGCTGCTGGAAGAAAGAGTTCATTTCCAAAAGCAAGCCAGGTGCAACCAGAAAGTCGCTTTTTGAGAAACTGGGTAAGCAAAAATCTGGTTGCTCTTAAGGAGTGCAGTTTTGCAAACTAAGTGTCACCATCCTTGAAGATAAAGTGCCTTTCTGGTGACTTTTGACTCGTTGATAAAAATCTATTAAATACATATAATGAGGAAATCAAGAAATCATTGACAGCAGGAAAATGGAAGTCTTATACAAAGTGAATTCACTGTCTTAAGTATCAAGATGAATCAACTGGAAAAGGAAAACGTTGACTTGGAAAAGCAAATTGTGCAAAGAAACTTGCATTTACATTTATGAAAATATTTGAAAATGAAACATTAAAATATCAAGCATTCATTTTGGCAAGACACATGCAATTGATCAAAATATTTACGGTAGCAGTTACTTCAGGGGAGAATGGAGTGAGGGTGCCTGTGACTTTAAAATTTCTTACATGAATACTAATATTTTATTGAGAATGTAAACACTTTCCAAAGTTATTAAGTTCAGCTATAATAATGACCCCAAACTTAATTAATCTCAATTTGTGCATTTAAATAAGATATTAATTATGGTGCATAAAAGTTATCAACAAAGCTTATAATATCAAGTATAAAAATCTCTAAACAGCTAAAGTAGGACAGTCCTGACTGTGCAGAATACAATATAATACAGTTATTAGTAATATAATGAATGACATCACTGTCTTTCTGAATATAAAACACCTTAGACTTAACATAGAACCGAAATTTTCCATCAGTCATTGATATTCGCATAAAGCCCTATAGAATGTGATAAAAAACAATTACACATTTTTACACAGAAATTTAGGAATCTAACCATATACAAAATCATATACAAAACCACATACAAAATAGATCAATCCTATGGTATTTTTTCCTTGTTTTTTTATTCTTTTATTACCCTCCTTTATTTTTTACACATTTATTTGAGAGAAAAAAAGTAACATAGTTTATATTCTCATCTAGTGAAGCTAGATTCTTTAACTTTATCTTATATTGTAGACTCTTGGTGCTCTTTAAGCAGTTTGGCTTCTGCCATTTTAACCATATCCAGTTCTAAGGTGATGAGGAAAATATGCGGGATTTGTCATGCAAACTAAACTCACCATCAGGGCAGAATAAGACTTTGACCTCTCAGTGAATTACTTACCTTGTGCTAAAGCGCATAAAGCAGTGGACCCTGCCAAGTATCCCAGATGTCTTGGGAAAAGAAATTTTCAGCTGAGTTCAGCTATTTTGATGGTTCAAAAGCAAAGCTTTCTTTTGATTTTATTTACAGAAATTAATCAAATTCAAATAAAATACCCTTCTATTACCCCTGTTGATTTTTGACCCAACTTGGGAAAATGAACATCAGAGTACAAACTTTTAACATGGAGTTACATTCTGAATGTAATAATTTAAGTACCTCAGTCAATACAGACACTATGTACAGTCACTTTATAGTCACTTAACTTTGTCTGAGATAATTTCTAACAGGGACTGATGAGAGAGAGAGAGAGAGAGGGAGAGAGAGAGGAGAGAGAGAGATGAACAGGGAGGGAGGGAAAAGGAGACAGGAGAAGAGAGGAAAGAGAGGGATAGGGAGATCTGACACAACTACAGAGACACTGTCAACATTCTAGGCAACAGATTCATGACTGTCTTTGCCACAATGTGTGAAATATTGGGAGTATCTAAAAATTAATATCAGAGGGCCAGTGAGATAGCTCAGCAGACTTAGGCAAGCATAGGGACTGTGATTCAATTCCTGGTACCACATGCTGCATCAGCACTGCCCCGAGGGCTGGCTGAGCTGTCCTCAGAGTCCAGCCAACAAGGTGGTGCATACCTGTAATCCCAGCACTGGGGAGGCTGAAAACAGGAGGATCGCCATGAGTCGGAGCTGCGTAGTGAGACCCTGTAACAACCACTTACATTTAAAAGAATTCAAATCAGAACTTTTCTATAGCTTTTAACTTCATGATGCAGTTTTTAGTTCATGTCTATTGATGTAAAGATTTTTCAGTTTCCAAAAAGGCATAAGAACAACCATACAGCCTCTCCTAGGTCTGTGGAAGCTATCAGCAAGCAATGTTTTACTGTACAGGGAAGCGACAAGGCGTACCAAAAGCGATACGAACAATGTCCTTGGAAGCTGATGCCTGAGGACTGTTTCGACTTCAATGCTGAATATACAAGGAAAGATAGCTTAGTTTCTTTAGGCCTCAATAAAATGAGAACAAAGTGGTCCAGTTGGAGGGGCTGTATGAGAGAATATGGTATGACAGTACAAGTAAGGTAAAAGTTTAAGCACTGATTTGATACAGAGCAATCACTTCATGACAGGCATCTTGTCAATGAGTTTGACAGTGTCATTGTCAAACCAGTCCGTTAGAAACCGCTGGGTTGTTTTTAAGCATTTCTGGAGGTGCACTGAGTGTTTATAATTGACCGTTTTTTGGATAAAACACTTACATTGAAAATTGGTGGGTGGTCATGTCTCAGTAAACGTGTTACCTAGGATACTGCTGCGCTTGATATTTCTGCAGCAATGTGTTTTGCCTCATGCGCACCTCGACAGGGTCAAAATCCTGGCTCGTTTCTTGACTTTTTTTTTTCACAGAAGAGGTAGCATTCTCGAGTGTGCAGAACAGCATTGTTACATAATGAGTTGTTCACCATTATCTAAACATGTACCAATAAGAATAAAATTATAAAAAATAATTCTTACTTGCCTTCATGTGACATTTAGATTACGAGAATTTCTACGGGTTGGGGAATTATATGCAGAGATAGTGCTAGCTGTAGTCATCAAACTTAATGTAATGTTTGGTTGCTTTTATTGTGTAATTCCAAAGAGAACTGTGATTTTTGTTAAATGAGTTTTGTGTAGAGCTGGCTCAAGAACATAGGTTTCATATGTGTGTGTTTGTGTGTTTGTGTGTGTGTGTGTGTGACTTTAAAATCCAAAAAATGTAAGAGAATATTGGATATCAAAAATGTGAAGTGTGAGTCATTAAAATATCCTTTAGGATAACATTTACCTTAAGGAAATAAGAAAAAGAAGCAGTGATCCTAATTCTTATGTTTTGTGTCATGTTGTAGTCAGAGTGAAGCAGCAAGAAACAGCATGAGTGGGAACCAAAAAATAGAACAGTGATATTATAAAGGATATTTTATATGTGGGTTCATTTTAATTCTTAATCATAGTTCTTTTTAAAATTTTCCTTCCAAAGTCTAACTTTGAATATATTTAACATATATATATTTCATATGTCATAAACATGCATAAACATTTTGTATTGCAATAAAGTATTAAAATTATATATATTTAAGCTATATTTAAAGTAATTTAACACTGGTTTATGCAATAATATTTCACAAATGGAAGGGGTTGAAACAATGAGTGAATTAGAAGAAGAAAAGAAGAGGAAGAAGAAGGAGAAGCAGAAGAAGCAATTATATTGCCTATTTGAACAAGATAAATATATTGTCCTCTAAACTAAAGTGGACCCCAAAACACAGCTCAATTATCAAAGTGTAGTGCTTTTATATCTTTCGTTAAATAGCCTTGATAGTTTAAATGTCATGTTCGTTGTATCTATGCATAAATCCAGAACATACCAGTTTCTGAGTGGATAAAAGATATAGTGCAATATCCAATACAGCAGATATTAGAATTGTAAAAAGAACTATAAAGCATACCTTTACTGTGAATAAGATCTAGCAGAGGATAAAGACTGACCTTGGTATGGAAGATTTTGGAGCTCGACTTGATAGGTTTACATGGTTAAATACCTGCTTTAGTTATTCAGATTGTATCTAAGCTCATAAAACGGCCAAAGTTTTGGATTAGGCTTTGCATTTTTTTTTTTTTTTGCTTCAGAATTGATATCTATTTAGTCAATATCAAGGATTAAATCACAAAGGGAAAGATGGAGGCCTCTGTGGGACCGTTCACCAGCCTCCTCCGCTGCTCACCGCCTCTTCTGGCTGGTCCTCCGTCCAGACTGTGTTTTAGCTCATTCTGCCGTATTTCCCAGCCACGGCTGATTGGTTCACAGTGGGACCTGAGAGAGGCCAGCTTCCCACAGAAGGCAGAGACACGCTGGCGAGAGGCAGGAGCTTAATTTGTATTTCATCAAGTGTAAGATGCCATTGTTTGCTATGTGCACCATGTGCAAAATTCACCATTAAGAAAGAAACAAATGCTACTAGTAAAGCATGCACTTATATCTATTGAAAGAGGTCTTTTAGATTTCTTCTACCTGGATATTTTTTTTAAACATGTATCACTTTTCTGTGTACACAAAAAAATATACATATAAATGAAAGAAACTGGTTAAAGTATTCTTACTAATTCTCTCCACTTGGGAAATCTGCCTTTTTCAATTGCTGTTCAATAGAAGTCTTGATGTCTTCATTCTGGAAACTTCTCTGTGACTGTCTCCGGCATTTGCTGTCAGGTTGTGGTGGTTTCTCTCTGTACACGCTTTGATACACAGGAGGAGTCAACACGCAGCCTTGCTATTCCTGTCTGCAGTGATGTGTGCAGCAGGCCAGTTACTGCACCCCCACTGCCAGCAACTGCAAGACACAGCCTGGTCTGGGAAATGTTAAAAAGAGAGAAAATGTTATCAAAATGATGAAATATTTTATATGAAACCCAAGAGGTTCTGCTGTCCATTTTCCCACTGTGTGAAGAAAGTCATTCTGCTGGAGAGAAGAGCGATGCTCCCGTGGAGACTTCTGAGAGAAGCAGAAGCCAGATCTGGTGATGTGGAGGACCTGGTTCCAAGAGACCTGGCGCCTGACTTTATCTGTGCTCCTTTTATGATTCAATTATTTTGTAAAGTACCTTGCGACCCTTATAATAATTGATCTTCATAGCTTAGCACAATTTATATTGGGCTAACAGTATATTTATTGCATCACAAGCTATAATAGCTAAAATATGAAAATAGCCTTTATTCCCATCAACAGATGAACAGATAATGAAAATGTAGCATACATGTGCAATAGAGTACTACTCTGATAAAAAGAAGGATCATTTTAAGTTATCTGTAGGAGGGTGGATGTACCTTGAGGTCATAATACTGATTGAAATCTGTCACACACAAAAGGTTAAATATTGCATGATTTACCTTACTGGAGAACTTTGAACTGTAAGCTAAAGAGCAAAATAAAAGATAAGTAGGATAAATGCAGTTACACATTTTTACACATTCTATAGGGATTTATTAGAATATCAATGATCAGTGGAAAATACTGATTCCAAGTTCAGTCTAAGACGTTTAATATTCAGAAAGACAGTGATGTTAAACTCAAGTACCTATGTTATAGAGTAATAGTATCACTAAGCTTCTCTTCCGGAAGGTTAAGAACATAAGTTTATAGACAAAAAATTAGAAAAAAAGAAGGGCTAGAAAGATAACCAATATTTTGGCCCTAGTCCTTTAAGGTCAGTGAGGACTCAGGACATAAGAGAACCTATGCTGAAACACCCTATAACTCAGCGATGTCCCAAATTTCCTGTTCAAGGAGATTTTGGGGACACAGAAAAGGGATTAATGATGTATAGTGTACCTAAGGAGAGTTACCTAGAGAGAAAACATTCTCTCGGCTTTCACAGAGAGCAAACTGGTCAAGCAATGGCTGTGACTCATCCAGATGGCTGACACTGACAACAGTTCTACAAAGCACTGTACATGGTTTCAAAGTAAATCCTGAGGGGCTTTCGCTGACTGCGGGAGATACAAAAGTTATATGTTCTATTATATTGGTCTTGTCTAATTTGCCCTTAACCACGCAGCAAAAAAGTTTAACCACAAGGCATAAAATGGAAAGCTAGATGTATGTTGAGTTGTAAAAGGCTTAAATCAACAGCTTCCATCATTGCCAGTTCTGCCAATAACCCACTGAGATTATGGGGTGTTGCACTATTTGTACAACTTCTTTCTCTTAGTACAATGAGAAGAAATTTTTGTATCAATAACAATTAGAAAAAATTATCATGTCTGAATTCTGTGCTCTAAATAAGTAGTACGAAGACAACAATATGCATTGCATCAGTTATTGGGAATGTACTACTCATGTGTTTGAAAATTATTGCGTTGTTATTTCTTATTAAAAGTAAGTAATAAAAATTAAGAAAAAAGATAAATAGGAAAGTGGGAGATAGACTTCGTGGGGATAGGAATGGGATTCTCATCTTGGGATGGGGAGACAGGAGCGAAAGACAGGGAAAGGAAAGGAAAAAGGGTCAAGATATCAAGGTGTGACGTATGTATACATGAATTCCCCACAAAAGGTATTTACATTTTCAAACATACTCAAATCTTTATGTATACAACTTTGTATGGTGAAGTTTTTATATTTATTTATTTATTTATTTATTTATTTATTTATTTATTTATTTGGTGCTTGTTTCTTTTTGAGGCAGGGTTTCACAATGTAGTTCAAACTGGCCTTAAATGCTCTATGTAGCCTGGGCTGGCCTCAAATCCATGACCATCTCCCTGTCTTCGCCTCCCAAGTACTGGGATTATAGGTGCGCAGCATCATTCTGTCTGCTATTTTATTTTTTAAACTTTTTTTTTTGTGTGTGTGTGTGGGGCTCGGGATTGAACTCAGTCCGTTACACTTGCCAGGAAAGCGCTTATTCTACTGAGTTGTTTCCCCAGCTGGTATTTTCTTTGTAGCAATGCATTTTGTTTTTTAAAAATGTTCTCACAGAGTTAACCAGTTACTCAATGTCCTAAGCAAACAGAGCTGTAGGTAATAAAATAGATTTCATTGTCAGGAACGACATCGGATGGAGTATGACAGCAAAAGGCTTGGTTAAGTTGCCTGGCCACAAGCTTGTAAAACCGTCTAGTTCTATTTTCATACTCACAAAACTGATGTGCTGGATGACACTAAATTCTATGTTAGGAAAATAAAAAAAAATTGCAACTGTGATGACCTGAAAAGGAGCTGTGATGTGACAGATTTAGTATAACTATTTCCCACAGGACTGACTCAGAGAGCAGATGGCTTTGAGAAGGAAGTGCATGTCATCCAACCAGTGTATTCACTGTTTAGCAAAACTGCCAGAGGACCGCTAAACACAGAGACATTCTGTTAGCAAAGCATTTCTGTGGCCTCTCTCTGCCTTTCGCAGACAGTCAAAGGCGATGCATGAGTGTTTGTTGTTTCTATTATCTACCTGGTCTTTGTTATTTGTTAGAAGTATGTGCATTTTTCTTTTCTTTTCTTTTCTTTTCTTTCTTTCTTTCTTTCTTTTTTTTTTTTTAGAACCATGGATTGAACTCAGGCCCTTGTGCTTGCCAGAGAAGCACTTATTCTACTGAACTATCTCCCCTGCCCCATTGTGCATTTTTTTTTTTTTTGGCCCTAATACATAATTTAATGGCTCTGCAGGCCTCCATCCCTCATTTCTGACGCTGAGTCCACTGCTCTGGGGTTAGGGTTTTCTGCTCAAAGGCATGGATGTGCAGGAGCTCTTCTGCTAGGCACTCGTTCACCAGCCAGTGCCTCTGAAGCAGTGGCTTACCCTCGAATTTCGTCGACACTACGAGGACTTGGAAGCTCATTGCACAATGGTTCTTAGTCGTGTCCTCCACTTCCACGTGGTCCGCCTCCAGGTCCCTCTGCAGCTTATCCCGCAGGGAGGCAGCGCTGAGTTCCATGTCGGTAACCCAAGGCACAGCAGCCCAGCGGGACAGAACCTACCTCCTGACTCCCATTGTGCATTTTTTAAATGGAAAAATACCATAGATTTTCTTGGAACTAAGAAAAGTCTTTGCATTTCACACCGTGAAATAGAAGCAATATAAATGACTGTGCAGGAGATGCTCTTGATGTGGGGATCAACATTTTCGTGTGTACAGCACTTAGAGTACTTACTTGCCTTATTAACAAATGGCTTACTCTGGTGGTAAGGTATAGTGACACACATATCCAACGTGGAACTTGTTGGACTGGAAGTTTTTCTTTCAAGAGAATTTGCCTCAAAACTTTGTCCTCTTTATATTTAGGTTTCATTTCGGTTACATCTGGAACAAAGTCACACTCGCTTAAAAGGTTATTTCTTAGATTAGCAAACTTGTTGATCACCTGTTCTTTTCATCTTTGGGTTTCATGTATTGAAAAATGATAAGTGGCCAATAGGGTTGATTTAGTCTCTTACCTGTACTTTTATGAACCTATTACTTCAGAAACAAATATGTTTTTTTACTTCTTCTTATTTTTTTAATTCCAGGCTGAACAATTATCTTCTTTTTAAATTACTTTTAATAAGAAATAATGTATAACAATGTGACAGTTTCAAAACATGTTAGTAGTACATTCCCAATATTGATGCAATGCATATTGTTGCCCTCCTACTATATATACAGAGCACAGGGTGTACATGTTATAATTTTCAAATTATTATTGGTATAACCAAATTTATTGTCATTGAACTAACAGAAAGAGGTTGTATACATAATCCAATGTTCGATAATTGCAGTGGGTTATTGGTAAAACTGGCGATGTTGGAAGGTGTTGATTTAACCCTTTTATAGCTCAGCATTCTAATCTAGCTTTACATTTTATGCCTCCTGGTTAAACTTTTCTTCTGCGTGGTTAAAGGCAAGCTTAAGCAAGACCTGTATAGCAAAATGTGTAACTTTTGTATCTCTCAAGGTCAGTCAAAATCCCCTCAGGATGTACTTTGGAACCATGTACAGTGCTTTGTAGAACTGTCATCAGTGTCAGCCATCTGGATGAATCACAGCCATTGCTTGACCAGTTTGCTCTCTGTGAGAGTCTGAGAGAATGTTTTCTCCTTTGGTACACTATGTATCTTCAGTCCCTTTCCTCTATAGCCCCATAATGTCCTTTAACAGAAAATTTGGGAAACCACTGAGTTATAGGATGTGATAGCACAGGTTTTCTTATGTCCTGAGTCCTCACTGACCTTGAAGACTTAGAGCCAAAATATTGACTATCCTTGTAGCCCTTCTTTATCTGATTTTTGGTCTGCAGACTTATATTCTTAACCCTTGTTATGGTTTATGTATACTTGTCCTCCCAAAGCCTCATTCACTCATGGAGTGGGGACTTCTAGAGTTTGAGACTTGATCCATGATCCACTGGGATTATGTTTTAATATTGGTGAGTACTGCATACTGCTGGAAATTAGAGGTGTGGCCTGAGACAGATAGGCTAAGGCAGAGAGCCTGATGTAATTTAAAGAGACAGACTTGTGCTATTGCTCTGCTGCCCTGATTGGTTGGCTGCCTCTGCCGAAATTGTTGCTGTCCAGCAGACATGAACTGGATGCTCTCTGCTCTGTTCCACTCAGCCCTGGGCCAGCCGAGTAGGGACTGAAACCTCCAGTAACTGTGAGCTAGTAAACCTTTCCTTTGTTCATTTTGAGTGTCGGGTATTTGTCCCAGCAATGAGAGTAAAGTAACTAAGACAACCCTCCAGAAGAAAGCTTAGTGATACTGTTACTCTATAACATAGGTACTTGAGCATGACATCACTGTCTTTCTGAGTATCAAACATCTTAGACAACTTGGAATTGGTGTCCTCTATCAATCATTGATATTCTAATAAATCTAATAGAATGTGATAAAGGCAGTTACAGATTTTTACACATTTAGAAATCTAAGTATATGCAAAATTTTAGCCAGTTGATCCTATGGCATTTTCCTAGTCTCTTACTCTCATTAATACCATTTTTGTTTTCTTGTAAACCAATCCCTTTCTTGAGAGAGAGTATAGCGGTAAATGAAATTACATTAGAATCAGCACATATCTAAAAGACCAGAATGACGGGCATTCCAAGCATATTTTTCCTGTTACACATTGCTATTCTCAGTGTCAAAAACATTTTGGAGGCTCCTAGGACCATTATCTAATTCATTCTGTGTATATAAGTGCATGGCTTTGCCCCTGCCATGCTTCCTATCTTTTCTGCTTGCAGTCAATTCATTGTTTAACCGTTAAGGCCTTGATTTCCATCCAGCTGTGTTAGGCCTCTCCATTTTTATTTCTTCTTTTAAGATCTTACACTGGGGAGACTATACAATATTTACACATGTAGGTCTGGTTTATTTCACTTGTGAGTATATACTCAAGATACATCCATTTATATATGAAGTCTTCTAGTTTATCACTCTTTATTGTTTCTAAGATTTGGCTATTACAAATTGTGGTGTTATAAACATAGGTGCAGAGGCATCACGATGGTATGATGTTTTTAGTTCTTCTGGAAAAATTCCCAGTAAGGGGATACCTGCATTAAATGGGATTTCCAGTACAAGTTTTTTAAAGGAGTCTCCACACTGCTCTCCATAATGGTTGCACCAGTCTGCATTCCCACCAGCAGTGGAGAAATGTTACTTTTTCCCCACAGCCTCTGCAACATTTGTTGTTGCTTGATTTCCCTATGTAAGCCATACTTTCTGGAGTGCAATGGAACTTAAGTGTTGCTTTAATTTGCATTTTATGAACAGCTAGTGAAGTGGAGCATTTCTTCATGCATTTGTAGGCTTATTGAATTTATTTCTCTGAGAAGTGTGTGTTCATCTCAGATGACCATTTCTGGATTGGGTCTTTGAATTTTGGGAACCTAATGATTTTTAGTTATTTATAGATTCCACATAGAAGACTTTTGTCTGAATATTTGTTAGTTAAATTTTTGTTTTGAATTTTTGGGTTGTTTTTTCACTCTGTTGGTAATTTATTTTGAGGTGAAAAAACTTCTTAGCTGGAGGAGGTCCCAGTTGTTGATTCTTTCAACTGTTAAACGTGCAGTTTTATTTTTTGCCCATGAATTCTTTGCCTCTCCCAATGTCTTCAAGATTCCCTCCCACTTTCTCTTCCAGGATATTTAATGTTTCTCTTTTAATAGGTAGATCTTTAATCCATTTTGACTTTGGTTTAGTACATGGTGATAGACCTGGGTCAAGTTTTAGTTTTCAACATGTGGAGAGAGCCATTTGTTAAAGCACCATTTGTTAAAGAGGCTATCTTTCTTCCAGTAAGCATGTTTGGCCCCTTTGTTGAAGATAAGGTGGCTGAGTGTGTTTTTATTTGTTTCTGAATTTTCTAATCTATTCCACTGATCCTCAAGTCCATTTTTTTTTTAACCATACCATGCTGATTTTTATCACTGTAGCATGTAGTATAACTTTAGGTCAGGAATTGTGATGCCTCATGCCTTGTCTTTGTTTCCAAGGATTGTGTTTGCAATTCTATGTCTTTTTTAGTTCCAGATAAATTTTAGGAATGATTTCCCCAGATCTGTGAGGTATGTTGATGATATTTTGATAGGTATTGCATTATATCTGTATAAGAATTTGTGAAATATCGCCCCCTTTACAATGTTGGTTCTTCCTATCGAGAAGCAGGGAATATCTTTCCATTTTCTGAAATCCTCTAGGATCTCTTTTTTCAGAGTACTGTAGTTTTCATTGAAAAGCTCTTTTACTTCTTTAGTTAGGTTAATCTTTAAGTATTTCATTTTCTTTGGTGTTATTGTAAAATGTATTGTTTCTCTAATTTCTTTCTCAATGTGTTTGTTATCTGTATAGAGGAATGCCATTGACTTTTGTGTGTTGACTTTGTAACCTGCTATGCTACTGAATTTTGTATTAATTCTAGTAGCTTGTTGTTGGAGCTTTTGGGGTCCTCCAAATAAATTATCATGTCATGTGCATATAATGATAATTTAACTTCTTCTTTACCTATTCTTATTCCTTTTCTCTCTCTTTTCTAATGGTTGTTGCTAATGATTCCAGAAGTATATCCAATAGGAGTGGTGATAGAGGACATCTTTGCCTTGTACCAGATCTGAGAGTAAAAGACTTCAGTTTTTCCCCATTTAGAATTATGTTAGCTGTTGGATTGTCATAAATGACCTTTGTCAGATTGAACTAGAGGCCCTCTGTTCCAACATTCTGAACATGAATAAGTGTTGGACTTTGTCAAAAGTCTTTTCTGTATCAATTGAGACAATCATGTGATTTTTGGCTTTGGCTCTATTGATATAGTGTATCACATTTATAGATTTGCATATATCGAACCATTTTTGCATCCCTTGGGTGAATCCTACCTGGTCGTGGTGTATAATCTTCTTAATGATTTGCTGTATTCTATCGGTGCGGATTTTATTGAGGATTTTGGCATCTATGTTCATGGGAGAGATTGGTCTGTAGTTCTCTTTTTTAGTTACATCTCTCTCTGGTTTTCACATCAGTGTGATACTTACCTCTAGGAATGATTTTGGGAAGATTACTTCCTTTTCAATTTTATTGAGCAGTTTGAGGAGTATTGGGATTATGTCTTCTGTAAATTTCTTATAAAATTCAGTGGTGAATCCATCAGGACCAGGACTTTTCTTTGTTGGTATGCTTTTTATTACATTTTATATTTCAATGATTGTTATTGGGTTGTTCAGAGATGTTATGTCTTCCTGATTCAGTTTTTATAATTTCTACCTTTCTAGGAACCTGTCCATTTATCTGTGTCTTCAATTTTGTGACAGTAAAGATTCTCAAAGTAGATATTAATGATGCTCTGAATCTCCACTGAGTTTGTAGTAATTTTACCATTTTCATTCCTTACTGCTTGCATTTGAGTCCTTTCTTCTTTTTGATGAGGTTGGCTAGGGGCTTATAAATTATTTAATCTTTCAAGGAACCAGCTTTTTGACTCATTAATTCTTTGTATTGTTTTCTTTGTCTCAATTGAATTAATTTCTGTTCTAATTTTTATAGTTTCCTCCTTTCTTTGGGATTTTGATTTCGTTTGCTCTTCTGTTTCTAGTCGGTTTAGGTGCAGCATGAGAGTATTTATTTGTCTTATACAACTTGATGCTCCCGTGTTGGGTGCATATATATTTATGAGTGTTATCTCTTCATC